>CAMZMU010000027.1:44470880-44748532 GCA_947311845.1 Poa pratensis | reverse complement strand
ATTTTACTAACATGCCATATATGGGCCTTTTTCTATAATATATAGGGGGCACAAACGGCTTTTTTACATATATAAAATTAAAAAAATATGAAAAGCTAAATATGCCCCGCGGGCTCCTCCTCGCCGTCATCGTCGCCGAGGACGAGGTACTCTGGCGCTTTCCGAGGTGCACCGGTGGAACGCTGACCGTCAGCTGTTTCTGCTCCGGCATCGGCAGGAGCGTGGGAAGGGGGCCATTCCAGGTCCAGGACTGGCCGAGGAGCCGTTCGGGGAGGGGAGGCGCCGGAGGCAGGTCCACCTCCATGGCCTCCCACCATGGTGTCTGCTGCTGTAGCTCCATGGACTCCTGTTGCTGCCTGGCGACCTTCTCCAACACCAGCTCCCACCACCGTTGTTCGTCCTTGGTGATGGTCTTCTTGGACTCCTCGAGGACGCGCGCGAGGTCATGGTCTGCCTCCTCTTCATTGACGGCCACCTCCCGCTTCACCGGTGGCAGGGGAGGCGGTGATGCGCCACGGGCCGGCCGGAGGTGGGGCGGCGATGACGAACGGCCCCTGGGCAGCGTTGGAGCCCACATGAAGAGCGCTCGCCGCCGCAAGTTGTACTCGTCGCGGAACCAACTGTCCCTGTGCCGAGAATCGGGCGCGAATGCCGGGTCGCGCCGGTACTCCGGTGGGTCGTGCGTGGCGGCGCTGGATCTCCCGGACCCGTGCGCGACCGCTGGTCGGGATGGCAGGCACTGGGATCCGCTGCGGGTTGAGGTGCCAGTGGTCAGGCAGTTTTGCATCTGACCACGACACCGACACCGCGTGGTTCCAATACCACCAGCAATTGTCCATGAGACGTAATTCGGTCGCGCCTGGCAACCTCGACGCCCGCGACGCGATGGAGAACGGCACGAGGAGTGCCGGAGGGGTAGATGGAGGCAGAGACGGTGTGCGGCGGGCCGAGGACGACGACCCCGCCTCGCGGTCGTGCTTCGCTTTGCCCATTCTCGGCCAACAAAGCGGTATGGTCGCGGTGGCTAGGGTTTGCGTCGGTGGGGGGGAGCAAGGTGAGGGCGAGTCCAAGTGGGGATGACCGTCCCTATCCACGGACCCCTAGCATTAAAAAGGACAATTCCAGGGATAGCGACCGTCGCTGTGTCGCTGACAGGTGGATCCGGGGCGGACACCACGAGGACACACAGACGCTATGCCGCTGTCCATGTGGACGCAAACCTGACCTAAATTTGAACCAGAATGGGTCAAGGTGGACGCGAGGTAGACTATAATGGACGCGATTGCGTCGCCGCGTTGGTCCTATTTTTGGTGCAGCTCGACCCAAACGGACACGGGACTATGGGTATTTTCAGAATCTGGCGCGTGACCTGGAATCGGCACTACCAGCACGGCAGCACCGAATCGAACAACAGCTAAGCGACATGAGGCCGAAGTGACGGATGTATGCAGTCCCTTCCACTGTGCACAGCACGAACCAAGCCACACGCCAGATGGCAGTAAAGAAGGAGTGGTTTTCCGGGTTTGGCATGGCAGGACAAGCGGCCGCGACGATTCTGCCGAGGGCAAGTCTTCAAGTTCATCATCACAGTAGCTAACCACCTCAGCCGCACTCACCCTGTTGCCTCCTTCCTCCTCAGAAAACAGAGGGAGCGAGGGAGAGGGAGATCGATCTGTGGACTTCCCCCATGGAGGAGGAGGAGGGGAGGCCTCGCTTCTTCAAGGTCCTCGTCGGCGACTTCGCCCGCCGCCTCGTGCGTATTCCCTCCCCTCCTTATTTGGCCCCCTCTGTTTCACTCGTTTTGGGTGTTTGCATGTGCCCACCTTTTTGGTCTCGTTCTCGTTCTCAAAGGGGAAAAGACAAAGCCAATAACGCGCTTCAGATGGGTTCCTGGCTTCCTGCCCCACTTTTTTCCCCTTCCTGCAACTACACCCTTGAAATTTATCCGGCCGAGATCATTGCATTGTGTACATTATTGGCAAATGTGCTATCCGATAGGTCATAGCTGGGCTGGGGCCAATATGGTATAAAGTCTTGGTATTTGTCCGGCATTTTTTCTTATGTGGATTGGATTCTTCATATGAAGCACATGTTTTTGTTTTCTTATCTCAAATAAAAATAGCAAGCCCATCGTTTGCACGCGCTTCTTCCTAAAAAAATGGTTTACATGTGCATGCTTGCGGTTTGTGACATTTTTAACTGATGCGATCTGGAGTAGGCAGGTACTTCAAAACTTCAACTGATATGCTTGTTGATATATAAACATGTTTCTCAGTAAACGCAGCAACCTGGCAATGTCTAGCGGCATTTGTTTGTATAGCTAGGCCAAGAAAGATTCGGCTGGTGACATACTAACTTGATTTCCCTCTGCATGCATGTTCTGTGAGCATGGACTTGTGGTTTTCAGTGACATACACGGTTAAAGGAACATGCATGGCATTTGCATTTGACTCTCTATTTACAATTAGTGTCATTTTCAGCAAATTGGAAATAGCTTAAGGTACTCCCTAACCTTACTTCCACATGTAGGAGATACCTCGAGCCTTCCTCAGTCACATTCCAGAAGCAGGCTTCAGGGGTTCCGACATCTCAGCGGCATCATCTGTTCAAGTCACGCTTAAGCGTTCAGAAGGGAAGACTTGGGTTGTCGAACTAGAGAAGGTTGGTCGTTCTGTATTTCTGACCAATGGATGGCCAAAGTTTGTGGTGGAAAATTCTTTGAGGGAATACGAGTTCCTCCTCTTCACATACAACAAGAATATGCATTTCATGGTTTCGGTTTTTGGTTGGAATGCTTGTGAGAAAGCAGTTCGATCTTCAGGAAGTGTTGCTGAAGCTACCGAGAAAGATATATTCCCCTCTGGGAAGAGGGGACATAGTGGCGATGAACTAACGAAGACTGCTAATAATCTCACTCATAGTCACTCACTGGTTGAGATAGCAGATGAATCTGATAGAGAAGTAATATTCTGTTCTAATCTTGGCCAAATGATTTTATAAATTTTGTACAAGTCATTTTTCTCTGTATGTTTTGTCTCCTCTCTTGTTCATGTAGAGTCACTTTGTTGTCCAAATAGTTTATATATGTTTTATTGGCAAGTCTAGTCACAATAAGCTCATTTAGAATAACAGACCACGAGATGCTCTATACAACAAAAATATGAAATTGTCTTTGACTCGAGAAGCTTGGGGATCAGAAGACTTATTTCTTCATGTCACTTTAGGAGGTTCTAACGTCATTTTGTTATTTCATACGGAGTATATTCCACATTGGGTACACAGAGGAGCAGAAGTTTAGAATTCTTGATTAGCATCTTGGTAGTAATGCTTCTCTTCTTAAACTCATAATTTCGTATCAACTTATAGATCGGTCCCTGTCAAAAGATTACTGGAGAGAATGGGCATATTTCATCGCAGAGCTTCACAGACCTACCTCTTCATCAAATAGATGGTTCTAAGAATGAGTTAAAGACATACTTATTGTTGAAGGTGCCAATGGATGATGATAAAGCTAAAGCAATAGCTGAAGTAATGAGAAGATTGCATCTTGATAAAGCGACAGTTGACTTATTCTGTGCTGCACTCTGTTTGTATAAGTGGAACTCGGATGCGGCTGCAGAAGATTTTGACGTATGTAGAGGCAAACCACAAATTCAGAACCAGTTTCTAAAGCAGAAACTTGTTCTGCAATGTAAGCATTTTAATTACCTCATTTTTTTTTATCATTTTTGCATCTAGCATGTTGAAACACATCTTTTTTTTTTGACCAGTTGATTTTATAAAGGCAACTACGACGCTTCTTCCCTCAAGAGGACGATGTTTCTACTCAAATACGTGATAGCAGGAAGAACAGTCTTGAGGAGCCTAAATTGTCAAATCAGCCACTGCATTTTGACCTGGCAGCAATGAAGAGCAAGTCAGTTGATGACCATGAATTATGTGATTTGTCTTACAAACAGAAGAGGAGAATAGGCAAGTCGCGATCATTGCGGACTTCTGAAACACCCCGAAGATCACCAAGACTGGCGCACTTGAAAACGTCCCATGGCAGCACAGAGAGTGGATTGAAAGAAAGATCTGGAGTGTCAGAATTGTCAGCAGCCGGCACAATTGATCGGGTGGAGGACAGAGAAGCACAAGCGACTTTACTCTACAAGAAGCCCCACAGTGTTTTAGATGGAGATCGTCAGCATATTATTGGTATGCTCTTTCTCGTCTTAGTTAGAACTTACAAGTGCTTTCTAACACCTCATACTGCAGTTGAATCAATTTATCTCTTTTTAGGTTCCTTATCTCAAGACTTCAAGAGACTCAAACCAACACGAGGTGAGGTGCGCTTAAGTGAGAATCCTGAACATAGTCAAGGAGAAAATAGAGAAAAAATAGATCAAAGAAATAATGGAGAAACCTTTGAAGAACAAATCGATAGAAATGCTGTAGAGACTTCTGAGTCATTCATGGGGAGAGGTTTCATCGATTCATCACCACCAACCAAGTCCGAGGTGTCATCTTTGAGAATAAATGAGCTACATTTGGAATGGAAGCCCTCGGTACACGCCAATCCCCATGAGGAAATTTTACTTCATATTCAACGGGACAACTTTACGAAGACCATCTCACATGTTCAGGGAATCATTCGAAGTCGTCCTTCAGATCTACTGTGTGCAGCTATAATTGAAGCTGTTGTGCTGAAAGAAATTCTGAAATGGGATTCGTGTCTTGAGGATGTTGATGCTCAAAGGATAGTGATTGCATTACTAGAGCATGCCAAAAAATCAAGGTGATTCTCAATTTCAATGTGGAGAGCCGGAAGGAAGAGTTTTCCACAAAGCTAGAAGATCAGCTTAAATGGCAGCTCAAAGAACTGGAAAGTGTATACACTTCCTTGGAATTAGATTACAAGAGAGTAGCAAATGAGGGTAGCATAGCTGTCTCGACATTGCAAGAACAGAAGAAAAAATTGCATGCCTTTCAGGGTGAGACCAAAGACCTGCAGCAGTCCATGATGATGGAGGATGAAATGCAGAAATTGGTGAATCAAGTTGCTGGGCAGGAGATGTTAGTCCAGAAGTCTCTCATGGAAAGATTAAGGTTTAAGACAGTTCTGAAGAGCTATGAACAGATTCTTGTCGAAGTTAAAGAGCGGCTAGCCTCAACTCAACTTGGAGTAACTGATGTCGAGGCATTAGTTAAGGTAGAGATGGATAACATGAGGAAGGAGATTGAGATATCCAAAGGAAGCCTCCTAAATATCATTTTCAAGTAATAGTAGAAAGATGACCTTGTTCTGTTGTAGGTATTTCTTCTTCTGGCTATGCTCCACTTTTCTGTAATCCTTTAACATTGTTAAATGTTAAAATCCAATGCATGATATCAGGAGTGGAGGAAAAACATCACTTTTAATGAGCATACTCCTACTTGTTTTCTGTTGTTTTAGTTACACCTCCTAAATTAAGCTGATGATAGGAAGAATTGGTTCAAAACATGTCAATGAATGCTGATCGTACACTATAATTAGGCTAGGATATCACTTATTGCCATAGTTACATTATACAATCAATTCATTTCTGAAGGTTTGCCAGGTTATAGAATGCTCCCTTCTTGCTCATGAGTTGTGGATAAGTACCACGCTCAACCACCTTTCCCTCTCCTAAGAAGGCTATTGAGTCTGCATTCTTTATTGTGTTCAGTCGATGTGCCACCACGATTGTAGTCCTCCCTGACATGATTCGATCAAGTGCCTCCTGCACCACTTGCTCTGACTGTGCATCGAGAGCACTTGTTGCTTCATCAAGTAGTAATATAGCTGGATTGCGGATTATTGCCCTCGCAATTGCAATTCTTTGCTTCTGACCTCCTGACAGTTGTATGCCATGCTCTCCACAATCAGTATCGTATCCATCCTTCAGAGATCTGGAAAGGAGTAAGCTTTAAATTCCATATATGTTGGATAGTAGGAGTACATAACTTAATATATGTGTTCAAGAAGGAAATATAACTAAGACTTACGAGATGAATTCATGTGCGTTTGCGGATTTAGCAGCTTCCACAATCTCTTCTTCATCAGCTTCTGGTTTACCAAAGGCAATGTTGTCCCTGACACTACCAGAAAACATTGCAGGCTCCTGACTGACTAGTGCTGTAAATCCTCGATACCAAAGAATATTCATCTCCCTCACATCCATACCATCAATCCTTACAGCACCTCTATCAACATCGTAGAACCTCTGGATCAAACCTATGATAGTAGATTTACCACATCCACTTCTACCCACCATGCCAATACTTGTTCCTGCTTTGACTTCTAAGCTAAAATCCTGCAGGATCAGGCATTGTGGTCTTGTTGGATATGCAAAATCTACCTTTTTGAACTCTATTCTTCCTTGTATTTTGCTCTTCGGATTGTCCTTTTCCACCTGCAGCGTAGCTGTGTTATTTTATCTTTTGCAGCAATCCAGCATTGTAAAAAATCAATTTTTTTTGCGAGGATGCTGATATTTATTCTTTACAATGTTCATAAAAGTATGAACGTCTTACCTGTGAGTTTTGCGGAGAGATAGATTTCCTATCTAGCACCTCGAACACTGAAGCAACAGCGTTAGCACCCTTTGCCAGGTCGGATGTCATGCTGCCAGCATCAGCAATCAGCTTTCCTGTGCTCACCAAGACGAAAAAGGTTTTGAAGACATCACCCGCCGAGATCTCTCCAGCCTGCGCCAATTTCCCACCATACCAGAAGTCCAGTGCCCATGATAAGAATGTGAGGCAAGGTGACAGGCCTGTGGTTATTCCTGCTACCCATGACTTTTTCCTTGCTTTCCTCAATGGTTCCTCTTGCGTATGCTCGAAGAGCTGAAGAATCTTCGATGAGCATCCGAAGGAGGTCACCATCCTGTGGTTGTAAACAGCTTCTATGGCAATCTGAGTACTTTGGTACTGAGCTTTTGCCAAGTCCCTTGACACATTTGAGAGAACTATCTTCTTGGCATAGTAGCATATCATCGTACAGGGCTGCACAGCAATCATGACAAGAGCAAGTTTCCATGCTACTACGAGGCCCATTGTCACTGCGATTACAATACCACACGCTGTTTGAAGTAGTAGGGAGATTCTATCTGCAACTAGGGTTTTAACAAGAGATGACTCATCACTTAGCCGAGAGCACAGTGAAGCACTTGAGTTAGTGTCTTCATCAAACCATGCTGCCTCAAAGGTTAAGATCTTTTCAAGTACTTGGACTCGGATGCGCCTAACTAGTTGCTCCCCCATATAGGCAAAATTGTAGTGTTGCAATAGATTTACAGCTATGGATACGGCAGACAATGAACAAAAGATCATTGCATACCGGCTGATAATTGCATTCATCTCATTGCGGTCCTGAACGAAGAATGCAGCAATCATACCTCCGATGGTCAGAGCATAGATGGGCTGCAAGGAACCGTATACCAATGCAGACATGCTGCCTATGACCGCTTGTTTCCATTCTGGTGCATTCATTGCAAGGAGCCTGGAGAAAGACGGTGCAGGGGGGGAAACAAATGACTCGCTTTCCTTTGAAACACCTGGCGTAAGTGGCATGGGACTTGCTCTGGACATGCTGAGACGACTGGCACTGGTCCTTGCTGTGGAGGAGGCCCTAAATTGGTCACTCTCTTGATCAATGTAGCTCACCATCTTCTGCAATTTCACAAGTCGTGAATATGGGCCCCCCTTGTTAATCAGTTCATCATGTGTGCCAATTTCAGCTATGGTACCGCCATCAACTACTGCAATCTGATCGGCATTCTTCACGGTGGAAAGCTTGTGAGCTACGACCTGATTAGTAATATTGTATAATGAGTGCTATAGTGCCAAATCATTTGAGAAATACTACGCTTATAGCATTCTAAAGTAAGAATAGCTGAGGCAATGGCAGTATACCAGTGTTGTTCTTCCCATAGACGCTTGATCAAGTGCATGCTGCACCAGCTTCTCTGATTCTGAGTCGAGTGCGCTTGTGGCTTCATCGAGCAAAAGTATAGCTGGGTTCTTGATGACCGCCCTTGCAATGGCAATGCGCTGCTTCTGGCCACCTGATAGCAATGCTCCACGCTCACCAATCTACAAGGACAGTAAAAGCACCAATAAGGCAAAGGAGACAGGGAATTAATGCACTTGAATGCTTGTTTTCTTATGATGAACAAACATACCTTAGTCTCATATCCCTCTGGAAGCCCCCTTATAAAGTTGTGAGCATTTGCTGTCATGGCTGCAGCATAGAGTTCATCCATGGTTGCATCAGGTTTCCCAAATAAGATGTTCTCTTTTATGGACGTTCCGAACAGTGCATGATCTTGGCTGACAAGTCCCATCTTGCTCCTGACTGACTTGAGTTTTAGTTTCTTAATGTCGATACCGTCGATCTTGACAGTTCCTTCACTGGAATCATAAAAGCGCTGCACCAACGCTATCGCGGTAGACTTGCCGCTGCCACTAGACCCAACCAAAGCAATTGTTTCGCCTGCAGGAATCTTGAGGTTGAAGTCTTTGAGGATTGTCATATTAGGCCCGACGGGTACACAAAGCGGACTGATTCAAACTCAAGCTCGCCATGGACTTGATCTAAAACAAGCCCCTCTGGGTCATCATCGTTAATCTGTGGCACACGGTTTATTCGTTCGAGAATTCTCGTGGCAGCAACGGAAGCCTCGATGAAATGTTTCAGCTCCGGGAGTGCCATTCCAAGGGCTCTGCAACATTTGAGGTTATTTATAGTTAAGCTTGTATTTTACGTAATCAAATGTAAGTCAGTAGTAAGGGAGGGAGGAAGGGGCATGATGAACATACAGGCCACCCATAACAAAGGAGATTCCTGCAGCGTATATCCTTCCTCCGCTTTCATGGTGGAACATCACCAATCTGCTGCCATACCAGGCGAGGAAGGCCCAAATGGCGAAGGCAAGGCCAGTGAACCCGACAGCGAGACCTTTAGCAATGCCTTGTTTGATCCCCAGGTTGATGGTCTTGTCAAGGATTGCTGTATACCTTTGGATTATCCCTTTCTCTGCAGTGAAGGAGTAAACGGTCTTGATCGAGCTGAGTGCTTGCTCGACCAGGGAGTTTGCCTTGGCGTACTCGCGGCGCGATGCGCTGGAGAGATACAGAAGGTACTTGCCGTAGATGAGCCCAGGGATGATGAGGAGCAGGACTAGAGGGTAAGAAACCAGGGCCAGCCTCCAGGAGAAATAGGTGGAGAAGGCCAGTCCAGAGACGAAGACTGTAGAGTGCACCAGAAATAGAGGAACCTGTTCAAGATCAAAGAATCAAGAAAATCATTCAGTACTGCTGCTATTTCTTCTTGCATTCCAAGGTTGGTTATTATTGCCCATTTTGTCTAAATTATTCTTTTATCGAGTCCAGAACTCCAGATAAACTAATTAACCCGAGTATCAACATCCATACTGAGCTCCTCATGTGCTCCCATATTTCCGCTATCGGTCTACCTTTAGGGTGTCCGTGTTTTTTTAGTTGTAATTTCCTATGGCATAGCTTGACAGATAAAACATCCTCTGTCGGTCTACCTTGGAATAGATTCCACAACAAAATGGTTTGGCACCATTAAGTACTGTATTCAAACTCTTTGATTCACTACAGATTCAGTGACGATTAGCGAAGCAGGGTAGGTATGCCACCATCACTCACAAAGGAACGTTTCTCCTGCCCTTGGTTCGTCTTAAACAAAGCACCGCTAGTTAGTATTGTACTAATAATTGATCTAAAAAAGTATTGTACTAATTGAGCTCAGATCAATCAAGAAGCAAGAAGTTTCCGACCTCCGAGGTGGATCTATGGTCCGAACAATATAAAATGAGGCGTCACCAGTGAAGACTGAAGACTAGTACTAGCTCCTAGTACCATTAAGGTAGCTGGAAAGCAAATTAAGCAAGAGAAGAAGGGGTTTGACTGGTTTGGTGTGTAGTAGTAGTGTAGTACCTTCTCGCTGAGGACCTCCTGGATGAGTGATGCGTCCTTGGAGATGCTGTTGATGATCTCCGAGGTGGTGGCCTCCTGCGAGTCGAAGAAGGCTACCTCCTGCCTCAGGATGGCCTGCAGGTACAGGTGCCTGATCCGGAGCACCTGCCTCTCGCTCGTCCGGCTCCAGCAATACCCTTCTGCGTAGGGCGTCCACACGTACAAGTTTGTAAGGATACTCGCTGGGGAGGCTAATATAAATCTGTGTATGTTGTTCGCTGCAGCAAAGTCGAAGGTTACCCATGGAAGCCACCACCAGGATGGCGAACGCCAAGTAGACGAAGTTCAGGCACGACTGCACGAAGCAACAACTGCAGTGTCAGTGCAACCGGCACCCCGAAATGATAAAATGTGCACAAATGAACTACAAACAAAACCTTGTGCTTTTTTTCGGACGAAAAGTGCTATTCGATTTGGAATTAGGCATGATTGGAATGAGACAATTCTCATCTGTTCCTGAACTGATCATAGTGAACCTCTTACAAAGTTCATAGTGATCCAACACTAGGTAAATAACCTACCTTCTCGATGTCATGCATGAAGTCCACGCTGCCGGCACGGCCCTGCTGCTGGGCGTGGCCGCGCCCGAGCGAGTTCATCACGTCGCTCGCGAAGATGAGCAGGTTGGTGGAGCACCCGTCGCCGATGGCGCCCAGCGTGCCCAGGACCATGAGCAGGACGTCCACCCGGTCCGCGAACTTAAACAGGCCCCGGATGCTTCGCCGCTCGCCGCCGCCGGTGCTCGCCGTGGCGCTGCTCATCTTTACTTGTGGGCTGCCCGGGTGTATCACAAGAGTGGTAGGGAGCAGCAGTGCAGTGGACTACCCCAGCATCGGTCGCTTTGTTGTGTTTGCTGCAATGGACTTGGCACTGGGGCTTTATATAGCACAGGAACACGAGCGCGTCTGTTCAGGGGTCCTTCCTGACTTTGGCTTTGAAAAAGTTGGTCGGTTAGAGCGTCCTCAGTTGCAGAAGAAAAAAGAATGATATGATACATAAAGAAATAAAATGCAATACACTATACCAAGATCATATCATGAGCCACATGAATTCAGTGTATTGCTGGTCTTTTTTCCCTGTACATCAGATCATGTAATTCATGCTCTGCCAGACAGAAACTACAAGTATGCCATTGCCTCGCCGATGGAGTGGTTGCGTGCTTAATTTTTTAAATTTTCTTTAAGAAAGGTTAAAACCTTCGCCTCGATTCATTAATTAAGGGAGAGTTTTACAAGTGAGAAAATCTGGTGAAACCGGAAAATAAAGGTTACTGCATGGACGGAGCAAGGACAATAATTTGGAGGGGGCCAATTGAACATTAGGTTAGTTGGAGGGGGACGCATAGACAATTTTGGTAAATTTGGGACCAATCTGCATACTTCAGAAAACAATCTTGCGTAGGGAGGGCCATAGCCCCAGCTCGCCCCCCTATATAGCTCCGTCCTAGCTTACTGTATCAACAAGATGCTACCCAAGTGTTTGGCGTCCGACGGTTCATCCTTAATACGGGAGACAATGATCAAAAGGTAGAATCGAGATATTTCGGGAAACTCTTGCGTTGCGCTCACTTCATAACTCTTAGGTCACTACCAGCATAATAAGGGAGGCATATTGAAGGATGTTGTGCGTTAAATATTACAACCATAGTGTTTTTACTTTTTATTTAGAAAAGAGAACCCCGTCCCCTATATCGATTTATTACGAAGTTTTATGTGATGTTTTGTAGTTATACTTGTTTTAATATGATTTACCCTTTTATTAACGTAACCTTTTTTGCCAATTGCGCCCTAGTGCAGCGTAGGGTTTGGTCTTTGATAAAGCATCCAAGTTGCAATAATTGCTATCTTAGTCAAGTGAAATTGCTTTTTGGAGGTAGAAAGTAAACAGGACAAAAGACATGTCGTTTCAATCCTACAATACCAACATATGCGGTGGTATTAATACCGTGCCAGACTTAAATACTACTATCGATTAGGAGGTTGTCCACCACAAGATTATATGTCACGTAGTATAATTGGGAAAAGCATGTGTGTCTATATAAAGTATGCATGATAACACTTTTCAACAAAAAGGTTAGGGTCGTTACATCGATTGGTTCAAAATACTAAATAGCACTAAAGGATATACAATTTTTTTTGTACCGTGTCGCCGTCCATGGTAGAGACCAAACAATTCCTCCCTCCATTTACAAACATATTAGTATTTGCTTCCTTAAGTCACTATTTTGACCAAGATTTACTCCATCAATGTGTAGACAATGTGATTCAAGATCACTATCATAAGTAGATACTTCGATTCTATAAAAATATAAATACTTTTAAGTAGGAAATAATTTAGTACACTAATTTCATGTCACATAAACTATATATTGACAAAGTAATTCTTTATTAAAGCATTGTCTTTACTGAACAAATACATATTTTTAGAATAGAGTGTTGTAAAAATGCATAAACAATCGTGAATGTGTATATTATTATCTCTGCATACTTCTTCTCCCTACATGTGGATCAGGCCATCCATCTATGTACACCATAAGCTTGCATTTTCAAAAACACGGTAAAACTTGACACAATGTCGCAAGCTTACGATAAAATGAAGCAATTCCAACTAGCTAGCAGTCTTCTTGTAGGGGATGAAAAGGCAGTGTCGAAGTCTGCGAGCAAAATCCTCAGTTCCCAACTTAAAAGAAATGAAATGTGCATCATAACAAATGGAACACAAATTCTATTCAAGAGGAGTCGAATATATAGAATCCAGCTGGTGAAATGTGCTAGGATTGGTCTTACAATAAAACGCCTTAGCAGTATAATTAATATGAATAAAATCACTAGGGGAATCCATTTGGTGAGATTGTGCTGATTTATCTTTAAAAATGTAAGCCATGCTTGATTCCTAATCACAACCTATTAATTGCTGTTTGGTTAACACATTTCGTGAGTTGCGTTTGCAATGCAACAGCTGTTACACGAGTGCACAACTATAAGATGATGAGCTCATCATTTCCAAATTGCAATGCAATGATGCCGCTGGTCGAGTAAACGTACTAATCACGAAAGGCTGTCCAGTAAATGCTCTCGCAAAACCTTAATGAAAGCGCTTTAAGTTTACCAGAGAATACTTACTTAAACATGACTGCTTCTTTACCCAACCCACTAATCCATTTTCCGGTTGCACGTTGCTGCAAGTTTCAACACATGATGTACATCGAAAGCAACTAGCTAGTAGCTCTTGTTTTGTTCTTTAGCTAGGACAAGCCAGATAGAAAATTATCGGTGCCAGACAGGTCAGTGATACTACTACTAAATTGATCCATTAAAGGTTAATTTCATACCCTTTTGCACGCCCTAATTAAGCTCTAGGGCCTGAATAGCGCATGGGTCAATTTGAGTAGAGTAGTGTTCCCTTTTGTGTATTTTACTGTTCTTGTTGCTTCACGTTTGACGCGTCGGCAAATACGAAAGCATGCAGGCCATTACCATGTCACATTTTAATATCAGTAATAGAACAGATTTGCAGCCACTGCTCCCAAAATAGAAGGTTTGCAGGAGGGCGTCAATTTAGCTCCTGGATCCATGGAGCCTGGTATTTTAGAACTTTTTTTAGAGGTTTTGTAAACTTCTACCACTGTATTTGCTATGTGGATATATATATTTATATGATCTACCTGTCCGTAAAGTTTTGCTGAAATATGTTGCATTTTGGAATGAACAAAAATGACAAATTCGTGGCCCTAGAAAGATTTTTTTATCTTTCATGTTTGTCTTTTTATGTAGATCACCGATGATAAAATATTTTGAAGAAACTTGTGTCGTATATACCATATATGTACATGTACCATATGAATTTTTTCCAGATTGTTTTGATATTTCAAAATACTGTTTTTAATTTTTTTAAAATAAATATTTATACGTCCATTTTACATCACTATTATCTATCATAATTCAATCTTATTTAATTATATATTTCACATTATAACTCCATTCCAATTCCTTTCTCCATTTAATTTGCATGATTCACACCGAGAGTGAAATTTCCTGACATCTGGAAAACACGAGCAAGAATACCTCAGAGGAGAAGCCTATTTTCTGGATCTCAGTGAATATCAGAAAAATCACGAAAATAACTTACGAAAAAATGAGTCAGAAGATGGGTCGGAGGGGAGCCACCAGGGATAAGCGGCAGGAGCTCGCGACCACCCTGGCCGCTAGGTTGGCCCGTGTATGAGCTCTGGAGCTCGCCTTCCGACACTCTTTGGACTACATATTTTCCCTGGCCTAAAAGTTCGGGGGAATTATAGTTAATGTTTCCGCCACCATCTAGGAGGTGGAATAGAGTGGAGAACTTTCAAACTCTGGCAGACTTATCCTGCCGGGGGAATTTTCCCTTCGGGAGGGGGAAATCGAAGCAGTCGCCATCATCAACACTCCTTGCATCACCGAGTTCATCATCTCCATCAAAATCTCCACCAACACTATCTTTACTGCCATATCCACTTCATCCACTTGTTCAATCTATGAACTATAACTTAGTATCTATTACCGAGACTACTTTTCGGTGTTGATTACCTCTTGCAGTTGATACTTAAAAGTTTTATTGGTGGAAGGTTGTTATGTTCCGATTGTTATTTATATATTCAGACCTAATGATCATGATCTATATCATGTATTGTGAGTAGTTCATTAAATTCCTAAGGACATGGGAGAAACCTTGTTGCTAGTAATCATGTGAAGTTGAGTAAAGTTCAATGTTTTGATATTATGCTGTGTTGTTATGTGAATGTCAACTACATGACACTTCACCTTTATTGGCATTGGGAAATACATTGTGTATTTAGTTTTTTATGATGGGTTGTTGTAGTGATAGAATACCAAACCCTAGTTTATTAACTATTGCACAAGGGGTTGTTTGGATAACAAAGTTTAATGTGATGGTTAGATAATATCTTAATTACCACTCCTGTATTTGTGGATTGCTTGCATGGAGGGTTTAATCATAATTATATTTCTTGTACAAGTAAGGGAAGTACATTAGCACAGGTTCACCCATACAACACTTACCAAAATAATGAAAGCTAATATCAATGGAACTTGGTGAAAGTAACTTGGCAATATTCCCGTGTGTCCTCAAGAGGTTTTAATCTCTATAAGAAACACACCAGGCTTGTCCTTAGCACAATTAAGGATTGTGCCACTTGCTGCAGCGTTACAGTTTTGGTACTATCTTTTCATTAAGTTATCTTTACTATCGCACAATTTATAAATCATCCTGCAGTATTACAGTGAAATCTTGTTGAAATCCATCAATTAATTCTTTTATGCTCCTCGTTGGGTTCGACACACTTACATCGAAAGGATTATGATAGACCGCCCATATATGTGGGTCAACAAGACTCCTTTTCTGGCGCCGTTGCCTGAGAGTTTCACGCTATTGGTAAGTGAAATTGGTAAGGAAAACTTTTATTGTATGTGATGTTTTAGTTTTTGTTTGTTCTTTTACTTTATATAATACCAAATCCTACTATTGGTGATTTTTTCAAGCGAACCCACACCACCCAAGTGGTGTGGAAGGAACCTCCACCTAATGAAAGTGTTCCTTTCATGATACTATTGCATTCTTGAACAAGTTGCTTCTAATCGCTCTGTAGTGGATGGAACTGTCCATATATCCAGGCTCACACTTGGTTAATCTTAGACAATTGTGTGAACCTTTTAAACTTTCAGGTATATCAAGGAAGGAAGTTAAGAATAAATTGCCCTGTTTATCTCTGAAAGGAAATAATGTGGAATTATTTAGGCTATTGAATAATTAATATGCATTAGAATGGAAGCAGCTTAAATCTTTTTTCTCTCCCTACTTCATGAAATTCATTAGAACATAACTTTTTTTCCTCATGATGGAGACAGTATTTCTCAAACATGGGGTAAAATTATTAGTGCTTAACTACCACAATCATGAGCTTTAGAAAGAGATAATTGTTAATAATGTCTATGCAAGACTTTCTTGCCATGATAAAGATCGAAATGACTGATGCTTATATGGGTTCTTTTACAACAAGAAAGTTAATACAAATGGGATCTTATTGAAAGGATTCAACTTAATTCAGAAAATTGGGAGGTCGACAAAGGTAAAGAGTCAGGTATAAACTTCAAGTATGACTGGGTTAACTTTGTTTTGTTGAAGCTGATGATTTTAATGAGCTTAGTGCTAAGTTTGGACTTGAATCTTAGATACTTGTTAATTTTTGTAAATCTTATTCTTTTTTATGTTAGTGTATATAAAGAAAAGTGGGTTAAGTATCATGAGCCATTTAAAGTAACTTGTATGAAAAAGATAATTGCTAATAAGAAATTGCAAGCTCATTTTGTTAATCATGTGCATGTTGCCTTTAGCTTATATTGAGAAACCACCTCCTTTTTCCTTTTAGGATTAAGGAATAATATATAGTAACAAATGTGGTTAATAGTACTAACCTTAAAACTCCTACAAGTGATCAAATTTAAGTGTAACATCAAACAACTATGGTTAAAGATCTTATAACTGAAAACATTAAAAAGGATATGTTATTCAGTTTTGCGAAGCAACTTCCAATATTGTCCTACCTGCTAAATCTACTAAAGCTATTGGCAAACATGGTTTTCTTTAAGATTGGTGATCATTATTATTATGGGGTATATGTGATATGGGTGCTAGTATAAGTGCAATTCCCGTTTATATTGTATAGAATTTATGCATGATATTTTACCTTATGAGTTAAGATATTGATTTGACTATTAAGTTGGTAGATAGGTCTAGTATTTCACTTGTAGTAATTGTCAGATATGTTAAACTTCTTTTTGGCAAGTTTAATTATCTTACTGATTTTGTAATACTTGTAGTTCAACAATATTTGGACTATAATACTTTTTAGATATTTCTTAAATACTTGTGGAACTACTTTTGATTGTCAAAGAGAAAAAGTTTATGTTAATTTTGGAGGAGAACCGAATGAATTTAATTTATCTAAATTTACTAAACAACATCATGATAAATATTTACCTCATGAAGATGTTACTGAAAAAATTGTTGCTATAGCTATACCTCATAGTGATCCTTTGGAACATAATTTATTGGAGCATAAAAATCAAACTAACATGCATGAAAGAAAAAATATATGATGTTTATTTAGGCAAGTGCCTATTTTAAAACATAAACTGCCAATTGAAACATTGGGAAAACCCACGCCTCCTAAAGGTGATCATGCGTTTGAACTTAAACCTCTTCCTGGTACGTTGAAATATATCTGGATGAAAAGAAAATATATTATGTTATTATCAATTATAACCTTTCAATGGACCAGAAAAAAGGTTATTAACGGTTCCCATGAGTGAGTGTGATGCTATTGGATACACTTTGATGATCTCAATGGTATTTGCCCACTATGTATATTCATAAAATTCATATGGAGAGATGCTAAGCCTATTGTGGATAACCAACGTCGTTTAAATCCAAAGATGGAGGAGGTGGTAATAAATGAGATACATACTTAAACTTCTTGAAGCACTCATAATTTATCCTATATCAGGTAGTAGATGGGTGAGTCTTGTTCATTGTGTTCCAAAGAAGGGAGCTATCAAAGTTGTTTCTGATGATAAAAATGAACATACCACTCAAAAAACTAATGTTGGTTACAAGATGTGCATTGGTTATAGAAAGTTAAATAAAGATATTCGGAAAGATCATTTAGCCTTTTCCTTTTATTGATCAAATGTTGAAAAGATTATCTAAATTCACATTTTTCCTATCTTGACCGTTATTATGATTTCTCTCAAATACATGTTCATCCTGATGATAAAGAGAAAACTAATTTTACTTTCCCTTATGGAACATATGGTTATAGACGTATGTCTTTTGGTTTATGTAATGCACTTGCTACTTTACAGAGATGTAGGATTGCTATCGTTGCTGATTTTTGCGAGCAAATTAATTGTTGAAATCTTCATGGATGATTTTTCCATCTATGAAATTTATTTTGATGATTGTCTTCACAAACTTAATAAAGTTCTGCAAAGATGTCATACAACTCACCTTGTCTTGAATTGGGAGAAGTGTCACTTTTTGGTAAATGAAGGTATTGTCATTCTGCATAGAATTTCTAAAAGAGATATTTGAGTAGATAGAGCTAAAGTGGAAGCTATGAAGAAAATGGCATTTCCTAGGGATATCAAAGGTAAAAGAGTTTTCTTAATCACGCTGGTTTTTATAAAAGATCCATTAAAAACTTTTCTAAATATTTTAGGCCTCTTACTAATCTGTTATAAAAACATGTTCCTTTTGTTTTTTATGATTATTGTATTAGGGCTTGTATATAGCGATTACAAGCTGCGTGTAATCTTGCCGGAGAAGGTGTGTGTGGGGAGAGGGGGGGGGGGGTCCCGTACCAGCTTTATATAGGCAGTTGGGCTAGGGTTTACAATTGTTTCAAATCGGTTCGATAATAGTCGTAATAAGAGCCGATTTACTTCTACTTGTTGTACAATCCAAATCTTGTATGCCGTGTAGCCGGAGTACTCCAACCGGACCCAACTTGCGGTGAGAGCCAGAACAGCCATGTGCTTGAGTGGGCATGGTCGAGGCAGACGGCCTAATAAGGGTCGTGTGCTACCCGACCTGCTAGGCCGTCTTCACGTTTGAAGCCTACCTATTGGGTATTCATTCGTCAATCCCCTACCACCTTTGGAGGCAAGGGCCGCCGGTGCCATGGCATGGCTGGGTTTGGGGCAGCGTTGAGGGCGTAAAGGGGGTCGACAACGGCGGGCTAGTTTTTCTGAGTCGCGATGCGAGGTCTAGAGAATGCTTCGATTTGTCCAATGTCAATTATTGGGTTCGGTGACTTCGGTCTACCTGCTCAACGTAGGTGCGATCTCTCACCCTGATTTACTTAACGAGCTGAATGCCCGTCTTGATGGACTG
Organism: Poa pratensis; assembly: GCA_947311845.1. Taxonomy (NCBI): domain Eukaryota; kingdom Viridiplantae; phylum Streptophyta; class Magnoliopsida; order Poales; family Poaceae; genus Poa; species Poa pratensis. The sequence goes on along the minus strand of CAMZMU010000027.1, from coordinate 44,729,572 downwards.
AACTAATTAGCGGTCTTCTTTTTTCTAAGAACTGAATCAGCTACTTCCTCTCGGGTACATGTTTTTATATTTTTTTAGATAAAGGGCTTTATTACTCAAATGGTTTAAGTATTACACCTGGCCTCTGCATCAAAAATGCACACAACCGCAATCCAACAGAGAAAGTAAAAAGTTGTGCAACAATAGACGCATTACAACCAACAAGATAATATAAAACGCCTATGTCATGGCTAATCTCGACGGCCTATGGAGGTCCAATCCGGCGATCAAGCGGCCACCCATGTTGTCAGAAAATGTCCCTTGCCACCTCCTCCAGTCGTGCACCCGCATCCGTAAAGAGGTCTCGATGTCCCACACGTTGTAAGGTGGACCACATACGGAGAATACTTGTGCAACGGTAGAGTACCTGCATATGAGAAACATTTTTATCATTGAAAACCTTGTCATTTCTACTAAGCCAAAGCGACCATATAACAGCAATCGCTCCCACCCTAATAACCGTTCTAAGCCTTTTATCTATCCCATGTAGCCAGTTACCAAAAACATTGGCAACAGACTTAGGTGGATATAAGTTAGACGTTATTTGGATGGCTGACCATATAGAACGTGCGAAACTACACTCGAAGAATAAGTGTTTTATTGTCTCTTCATTTGGACAAAACATACACTTCGTACTACACACCTTACTGCACAAGAACCATACTCCATACGTGCCACAAACCAGAGTTCTTCTGTAGTGTAAAGTATACACGTTTATATTCTGATCAATAACAAATCCAAGGCATTTTATCTTTAAAAAAATGAACAAATGCGCCAGATCCATGCACATTGCTCATCTGATGTCTGTCCTGCTTTAGCACAGTGCTCATTCTTTGTGGGTCTGCTTATCAAACTGTGACAACTGAACCCTGTTATGTTTGACCGGTCCTGGTTGACAGTCTCTCATTTAAGGACATGCAAACCTGACGGCGAAATTGTATCACGAACATCACACATGTCATTTTCCCTAAGACACTGCAAAGTCGTTATCTTTTAACTAATCTTTTCTTAAATTAATTAACCATCAACTACTGGAAATATGCGCATTTTCCTTCTTTTCGGTATGATCAACTAGCAAGTTAGGTCTACGGGCCATAGGCTAATAATTTTGTTGGAAAGCGTTACTTCAAAAACTTGTGAAGAACTTATCCATTGTCTATTTGTTTCTTAAAAATGTTAGGATTCACTTTTTCCAAACAATAAGTATTTTGAAGGAAATGGTATCTAGACATGGTTTCAAATGCCAGTTTCAAAATTATTTCAGACTCCACCGAAATCTCTGTAATTTCTAATATTTAGATTTGCTTTTGACCGAAATTTTCACTTGAAATTTATTAAATCCAACAAAAGCCTGAGGGATTTTGAAAAAAGTTTGAATTTTATTTGAATCGTGTGTACACACAGAAATGATAGAAATATTTGAACTAAAGAAAATATTTCGATACCTACAAAAATGACTGCATTTTCTGAAAGTTTGGTGATATTTTATTCAATGCGAGAACTACCTAGGATGCCAATGGTACTTTAAGCAGCTCTTATATATTCAAGTGTTAAGTTCTATTGCTGAAACTTCCACTATGGTCTTAATTCTTCTCATCTGTTATTTATATATATAATGTCATTGTCATGGCTGTCATAGAACTGTAATCGCTGGGCGAGTTACTGATATAGTCCACCTCTTTTGATAGTTGCTTTTGCTTCTTCTGTCTTTTTTTCCTTTTGCATATTCTATATTACTAACTATATTAAAGCTGAACAAAACGGCGGCCTCTCCGCGCTCGCTTTACTGTAGCAGCTACAGTAGTTACTGTGGAAATCTACAGTACTACAGTGGTTCGATCCCGGCCGTCGCCCGATGATCCGACGGTCCTCAGCACACGTCCGTGACGTTTTTGCAACAAAACCCCTCCCTAATCGAGGAATAAACCCGCAGGCCACCCCTTTACGAAGAAAAGGATCTATATGCAATTAAAGCAAAATACGAGGATTTTTCTGAAAAAAATGCCCAGACCGCCCTTCTTCCTCCTCCTTCTCCGCGCGATGCGGGAGCCGCCGCCGGCGCCGCCGCGCATCCCCGCCGCAGCTCTGCTCCCCGCACGCATCGGTGGCATCAGGGAGCTGCGCCGCCACGCTCTCCACCTTCTGGCCACGGATCGGCCAGCGACACGGCGCGCCGTCGCCGGGATGCCCCCTGCCGTCCCCGCCATCCTCCGCCGCGTCCGCGCGCCGGCGGCGCCGCTCCGGCAACCATTTAGGGCGGCGCCGCCCCCTCCCGCCTCCCCGCGTTCGGCCGCATCTAGCGCGCTGGAGCGCCGCCGGCGAGGTTCACGCCGCCGCGGCCGGGGCGGCCAGATCCGCTGACCCTGTGACGTCAGCCGACGTCAGCATGATGTCACAGGGGCCCACCTGTCAGATTTTTTTTTAAAGAATTCAAAAAATTTCTAAATAATACAAAACAACAACTTTAAATATGTCCACATTTAATATTAAAAAAAAAGATAGCCCAAACTATCTATACGATTTTAAAACAATTCTAAATATTCAAAAAAATTAACTGCCCAAATTTTCGAATTCAAATTTTGCCCACACACGCGCGGCATTGCCGCGCTCCGATGTCAATTACAAAAAAAAATACTACAATTCAAAGAATACATATCTTTATAACAACAATTATTAAAAAATGAAATTCAAAAAAAAAAGCTTACCTTCCAAACTACCCTTCAAAATAATACAAACAATATAATATAACAACAATTATAGGAAAAACAACAAAACTTATAAATTTCAACCCATAATTCAAAATAATAATTAAAAAGTATTCAAATTAAAAAAAATCATACATACAAAACTCCAATGCAAAATAAAACAAACACCACATAAGAAAAACTTAGTTAAAAAATTTCCAAATTATCAAGCTTACCACATAAAGAACCACATCACAGGGGACTCACCATGTCGAATTTTTTTATTTTTTTTATTAGTCTAAAATATATCCACATGATTTTGGACAAAAAATACATAGTGCAAAACAATTTATTTCTTAATCCCAAAGTATATCCATATGATTTCGGAGAAAAAAAACTATATAATGCAAACCAATAGTTTAAAAACACCCACATTTTTTGTTTACTGAAAAAAATAACCTAAACAATCCATATGATTTTAGATAATTATAAATAATGCAAACCAATAATTTTTATATCCAAATGTTAACCATAACAAGTAGAAAAGCTTTAATTTTTTAATCGAAAAAATATTTGGATAAGTTTGTGGAAAAAACGTAAACATGTTAGAGCATTTAAATCCAAATTTGAAATTTAAGGTTTAGAAAAAAAGATTCTTTAAAGCCCAATTATTTTATGAACGTGACATGCGCGTTTCCCACTTTCAACAAATTTTTAAATCTACACATTTTTTAAACCGTTAATTTTCTCACTTACAGCAATTCCAGAAAAAACAAAAAAAAATAACGCTAATTTCCGTTCAACAAATATTTATACGCACCAGACAAATTAACGTGAATTTCATCATTTCCTAAAACATTTTTAAAAAATATTTGGTTTCTAACAGGTAGTGCCCTTTTTCCTTCAACAATTTCTGTAAAATTAAGAACATTCAAACTAATTTGATTTTTAAATTGCAACAATTTAAAATACACCCTCTAATTATAAATCAAACTTACCGAATTCTCATACGATTCATTTACTCAGATTATGGAGTCAAAATAGATATGCCCAATATTATAACTTAAGAATTTAATTTTCTAACGTCTTTAAAAATAGAATTATATTGGAATATTCCAAATTGCTATCATATTAGAAGTACTACAAAATATATGTGCATGCTCACAAGAATAAATAGTACTTAGTAATGCCAAAATACAAACAGATATAGACAACTCAAACTAAAAAAAACAATTCAAAATATCTAATATTTGTATATAATCTAAGTGGACTTAATCTAATTACGTATTTAAATTTCAAACATGCTCATCATACCGTGAGGCCCCTTCTTTTCACAACAGTCGTCATTCCTCTTTAACTAAAAGAACTACAATATCAAATATAGATTTGTAGAAATGAAGCATGCTTTCAAACATTAAAGACACTTTTTAGATATTGTTTTAGTGTATTTAAAAAGTTTTCAAAATTTACTAAATGCTGCAAAATCGGTAATTCCGACTATATTCACCGACATAATATGTAACATATATCAACATGGTCACAAGAAATAAATGTCTTCGCTTCAAAATAATACAAACAATATATCAAAAACTTCTAGATTTAACAAATTTTCGAAATTTCCATATAAATGATTTCGAAAATGGGGAAAAAATGGTATGTGGGCTCCACCTGCCGGAAAGATTCACAACTACAACAAATATCTAAATACACAGAAAAAAAGACCGAAATTGCACTAAATATGCATTGCAACAACTTATCAAATTCACACGAAAACTAAGAAATGTTCATCAAATTAATATTAATCTTACATAAAAAATAAACTAAACTACACAAACTATCCATTATAACCAATTTTCAAATTTTACACAAAGACTACGAAATGTTAATTTTGTCGACGGTTTTCCTGTCTATTACACTGATAAAATCTTTCGCACCAAAGAAAAAAAACCGTAAAAACTAAAAAAATTTGATCTATGAATCTTAAAAACAGATATATATATATATATTTATATATACACTTGCAGAAAAGACTTAAGAAATTTGCATCAAGTATCCATTGTAACAGAATTTCAGATTTTCCACAAAAAACAACGCAGTGTTCATTCCATTGATGATTCCTCCAGTTATTTCTCCGAATAATGCTTTCTCACTAAAAAATATACAAAATTTCTCATAAGTTTCACATTCGAACATTGAGATGAATATTACGAATTAGTCAACATTTGAAGATATTCTAATTCAGTAAACATCAATGCAAATCACCAAGGGCGTGGCATATTTAACCATTCAAATTTGCCTAACATATTTGCAAGCAATATAACTTAAATCCCTCTAATTATATAGTTACATTTAAAAAAATGATTATTTATATGAATATTTTCTAGAAAATACAAACACGTCTACTCTAATTATATATACCGCAAATAAAAAAACAAATAAATTATTACAACATATCCTCAGCAAACACACAACGTGTCGCCGCGCTAAATTCAACTATCTAAATATTTGAATATTCTACAAAATATATATAAAATGTTCGAATGAATTACTATCTACTCACAGCAAAATAAAAAACGTGTTTGCAAATTGTAATTTCGCTGACATTTTAGCAATATATATATTGCAAAAAAAAAAAAAAAACATCAAGGGCGTGCCGTGACGGCACGCCAAATTCAACTAGTATTCTTGAAAAGGACTGCAAAGCTCTCCTAGTATATGCCTTTAGCTGCTTTAGAGGGCTCTTCCAAAAGAGACGAAGGGTAGAATGCTGTCAAATCAATATTCAATCATCACAGGATCGATCGGATGAAGTTTAAAATCCGGTGATCTGCAACTGCCAATGATCCGATCCTTTGAGATAAAGAAAGATGCTAGATCGTGGTTCACATGTTTCGACTACGGTTATTTGTCCTGCTGAAGTATCAGAATATTGTCCACATTTGCTTGCCCGCATAGCATTTTAGTCGAATTAGTGTGCATGAAACTTTAGGTAAGCACACTTGACGTGAGTATTACATAAGAGTTCTCACAAAAAAAGAGTATTACAGTTCCGCAGAAATACTAGAAACAGTGCAACACAACTCATTTCTCCTGATGAAATGGGGTTCTGTCCCATCTCAAAAGGAAAATAGCAAATAGTGTAAATTCTAAAGCACTGTGTTTCTAATATCGTATCTGCTTTTTTATTATAAGACAGAAACATAACACTGATTGGAAGAGAAAAGAATGTTGTGCAACAGAGAAATAACAAAACAGCTTTTGGTGGATGGGAGGATGATACGCTAGTACGTCTTGGTCTTGATTGTGATTAAGCATGAGTTGTCTTTCCTTATGGCCTAGCTTCACAATGAATTGTGTTCTTCTTTTCTTTATTATGTTCATTACTACACCACAAGAAGCCCTTCATTTCAGACGTTCAGATACAACGTTACCATTGTGATACAGTAATAATCCCTTCAAGCAAACAAAAGAGAATCTCAACATCGAATTTAAAGAGCAGATATTGTACTTGTTATTGCACAATATACATATGATAAGGCTACAATAACCCCCGCAAAAAAAAGAGGCTACAATAAACTAACAAAAGGAGAAAATTGCAAAAAAACCACCACAATTGGTGGTCAAGCTTCAAAAAACCACCGGCTTTCATTTAATTCGCAAATCACCACCACTATTCGTTGACACGTTGCAAAAAACCACCACTTCTTCGCTAACCACTTATTCATAAGAATCTAAAGTCTATCCGTTAGTGGCCATGCCAATTAGTCGTTGTTACGCTTTGTCAAACTACATTATGATGACTGGTGAAATCTGCTGGCCACTACGAGTACTTGTTGCTTCACAGCTGCAGAGATAGAGCTCAGAGATCTGATCACCAGTTTTTAGCCCATCTGGAAGGAAGAATCTATGCGTTGCTGCTGATGTAGGCTGGGTCCTCCATTAGTTTGTGTTGGCTTTGCTTTCACTAGTGGGGTACCAAACGGCAGTGTGTCAGCAAGATCGCCAATGAGGATCTTGCATTTGAGTCAAATCGGTGTGAGCCCGGATGTGTGCTTCCAATTTGTAAAGCGCCCGTATGCTCTCCCAGAACTAATTTTTGAACTGAATATGGAGAAGAACCCTAAAACCGTGGCTAATGAGCCTTTTCATATGTGTCCTTTGTATCAATATATAATAGTGGTTGCCTCCAAATGTCTATTTCAAAATTCTAAATAAGAGGCACCGGTTCAAACTAAGAGAAATGAAAGAGTTGTTCTTTCTAATCAAAAGGTGGTTTAGTTTTTGTGTGCATACAATTTTCTGGATCTAGATAAATTAATGATTTCGCATCGCATCCTTCGTATATGCGTGGGTGGGCACCGTGGGCACGTGTGCTTTTGAGATAACCAATCGTTTCGCTTTGCTGAATATTCCGTTTCCTTTTCTTGGTTCCATGTATTGGTATGTTGGTTCCTTTGTACTCTGAAAGTCTGCAAAAAGGAAAAGGTTCATCACCCTCCTTTCTCCCCTGACTTGGTAATCATCTTACGAGACCAAAGAGAAAGTATTCATCTGTACCTGGCCACTCATGTTTTGTCCTAGAAATCATGTCAAATCCCTTCCTAGATAAAATTGTCACAAATTAGTGTCCAGTTCAAATATTTGCACCATCTCATACTAACATAACATAAGAAGATTGAAGTTCCTTAGAAAAAGTCCCTCAACGTTCTCCCATTTGGAGAGGAATTAATCTTTCCCTTGAAAAACAACTCGCAAGGTTTGTACTACTGTATTTTCCGCACGTTAATCGCATGGCACGCGGGCCTATTGCCTATCTGAATGGGACTTGCATTACGTAGAGAATAAAGCAAGATAGGCTTATGAATAATGATGTACTACCTGTATGAGTCATGTTTCTTTTCCAACGAAGGCTACCAGAACCAGCAACAAGCAGCAGCGTGCCATATCAGAGATCCGCAGACAAGAACTCAAAAGCCACCAACAAGTGTGTACACGATTACTAATACAGTATATGCGAACCACCACGGCATTAACAGGGCGGTGCGTGGATAATCAAAGGAAAACGCTTGGGATCGTCCGAGCGATCGGATCGCCTCGCGCTGACGCCGCGCAGCAAGCCAGTTTTCTTTTTTCTTTCTCCCTTCGGTCTCTGAACTGATGCATGCACTGCCGCTGCCTCCTTTATTTCTCACGTGGGTGGACCCAAACTGAATACGGACGTGTGTGACAGGTTAAGACGTATCCATCCACCCGGTCTCTGACAACTCTTCCATGAACTAGTGGTAGCCGTGCATATACGCATAAGGGCCAGGTCTTGGTTTTGAGTTCTCACTTCTACCTTAATGACAAAGCCGGGGTGGAGTTCCCCTCCGGTCTTGTTGTGACAGGTTAAGACGTATCCATCCACCAAGCTGCTTAGCTAGCTAGCTATTTTTGGCATCATTTTTGTTTATTTACACAATCGTAAAAGTTACACTAGCTTACTTGTGTCCGTATCCACCTAGCTGGACCGCTTCGACACGAGGTTTGCTCCGTTGCTGCTCCAACGTCTAACTGGACGGTAGGGATTGTGAACAGTACGTACAACTCCGCTGACCATGCCGCCGACCGTGAAGACAACACCACTGATGGTACGACCAACGCTGCTAACCATGCCGCCGACCGTAAAGACAACACCGCCGATGGTATGACCAGAGTAGCCGACCATGCCTCCGACTATGGGGATGATGTCACTGATGGTTCTGACGGTCGAAGAGACTGTGCTGACGATGCCGCCGCCCACATGAACGATGGATGAGATGTTTATTCGCAACTTGGAGATTGTAATGTTGCTGTCGGTGGAGGGCGTGATTAGGATTTGTGATGCTGCATACAATCACTCGATATGTTGCGACCGCACACACCAAATGTTGTGAAAACACAAACGAGTTGTAGCAAGGTTTTCTGAACGTTTGCTACAAGTTATGTTTTTCTCGGATTTTTTCGATGTTGCGCAAATGGTATTAAAATGTAACAAAGATGTATAAGTTTTGTTGTGAAAGCAGAGGCGAAATGTTGCAATGTTTTTTGGTCGTTTGCTACAAGATGTGTTTTTCTCCATTTTTTGGATGTTGCGTAAGTGCTTTTAAAATGTAACAAAGATGTACAAATATTGTTGTGAAAACAGACACGAGATGTTGCAAAATTTTCTGGTCGTTTGCTACATGTTGTGTTTTCCTCAGCTTTTGAATGTTGCGTAAGTACTTTTAAAATGTAACAAACATGTAATTTTTTTGTTGTGAATTCAGAGGCAAGATGTTTTAAAGTTTTTGGTCATTTGCTACATGTTGTGTTTTCTCGGCTTATGGATGTTGCATACATGCTTTTAAAATGTGACAATGATGTATAAATTTGTAGTGAAAGCAGACGCTGTTGGGAATCGAGGACAGAAAACAAAAAAATTCCTACCGACGATAACCGTAAACTAGCCAGGATCTATACTATGCAGATATACTAGTACGGAGGAGATCAGAATACATACCCTTTTAGACCGGAAGCGGGATTACGTTCCCGCACAATCGTTGTCGATGGAGATGACGGCGCCGACCTCAGGGTCGTGTAGCGGAAGAAGATAGCTCCCAACCCCAAACGATGGCGCCTCGCGATTCCACACACGTACGGTGTGGATGACGGCCTCCGGGCTCCAGATCCAGCAGAGCAGCGGAAGTGGAAGAGTGGATCTAGCAGCACGGCGGTGTGCGTACAGTAGAGAGACTTCTCTCCTTGTATGTAGCTCCAGAAACGGAACCACGCTCAAGGTAGTAGAGAAGAAGGGAGAAATTGGGGTAATTCCAAAGGCATGGGGGTCCCTATTTAAAGGAGAAGGGGGGAGGCCATCTCCCTTGGCTAGACCATGTGGGACTAAACCCCACATGGCCACCGCCGGCCAAGAGAGGCAGCCGGCCACTAGGTGGGCCCCATTCGGCCCACCTAGGGCGGCTGGCCCTTCTCCCTCCTTTTTTTTTCCTTTTTCCCTTTTGGGATTTCCCCTAATGGGCCTCTAAGGCCTATTTAGGTTTAAATGTCTTTTAAATTCGAATTTAATTAAAAAAAATATTTAATCATTAATAACACTTATTAATATTAAATACATATTATTTAATTCATTCGGACCCGAAACATATTTCGTTGCCTCCGATCAACATCGGACAAGTCCTAGAACACTTCCGGAGTTCCCGGTTTCTTTTCTCTCTAAATCCAATCTAATCGTCACCCACCCTTAAATGTGTTACCCCACGGTTCGGGATCACTCCAGACATGAACGAGACATCCTCTTCGATCAATGACTAACAGCGGGATCTGGATATCCATGATAGCCCTGTGCTTCCACGAATATCTTCTATCGTTTGAACCTTTAGACGTCCAGTCTCATCCTTTGCCTAGGATACTTAGATTGTCCGAGCGTCGTTCTCCGGTATCACGATTACCGAGCATGACCTCGCTATTGACAAATCTATCTTTACTCGTCTATGATATTACATCCCCGTGACCTAGTCACATGCTTGCAAGCTCATTGATGTAATCTCACCGAGTGGGCCTAGAGTATCTATCCTGCTATGTGGACTGGCAATTCCCACTCTTGATCACTCGCTTCTACTGCTTCCTTTCGATACCCGAAAGTGTCACTTTTATTGTCACGCTATATAAGACATGCCGTTTGATGCGATCAGCCATATTTCAGAAGCAGAGATTTGATATGATCTCATAGTCGAAGGTATGAACACTACGTTTCTATATTTTGGGTATGTCCATCAAATCATTCACCTAATGATATGACTCCGTTGTTAACCGACGCCATTGTCCATGATCAGGAAACCTTGATCATCTGTTACCCAACGAACTAGTCAAATAGAGGCTACTAGGGACCTGGTTGTTTATATACCACACGTGTATTAATGTTTCCTCGTAATACAGTTATAGCATGGTATTAAAACGTATTATGAACAATTGAGATATGACAAATAAAATCACTTTATTAATTGCCTCTAGGGCATATCTCCAACAGTCTCCCACTTGCACTAGAGTACAATTTAATCTAGTTTACAACTTGGTAAAAGCCTAACACCTATAGCATCTCGGTGTTTTTCATGCTTGTCTCGTGGAAGAGGTTTCATCAGCGGATCTGCAACATTCAGATCCGGGTGTATTTTGCAAATCTTTACATCGCCTTCCTTGACGTACTGCCGTATGACATGGAAGCGTCGGAGAATATGTTTGGCAGTGGAGTGAGACCTTGGTTCCTTCACGTTGGCAATGACACCTGTGTTGTCGCAGTAGATGTTCACAGGGTCTTGCGCACTCGGGAACACTCCAAGCTCGATGACGAACTTCCTCAGCCAAACAGCTTCATTTGCAGCATCCGCAGCAGCAATATACTCCGATTCCATTGTAGATTGGGCTACTATGGGTTGCTTCCCACTTCTCCAGCTCACAGCGCCTCCGTTCACCTTAAACACATAACTTGTTTGCGATTTCGAGTCATCTGGATCTGTGCAGAAACTTGCATCAACGTAACCTGTTACGCCAAGTTCCTCTTCACAGTCTCCATAAACAAGAAACATGTCCTTGGTATACTTAAGATACTTCAGTATGTTCTTAACAGCTGTCCAATGATCCTTGCCAGGATTACTCTGGAATCGACTCGTCGGACTGAGAGCCAATGCCACATCAGGTCGAGTACTTAACATGGCATACATGATCGATCCTATAGCCGAAGCATATCGAGTGCCATCCACCTCGGCTTTTTCAAGAGCCGTCTGTGGACACTGAGCCATGCTCAATGTTTTTCCCTTGACAACTGGCACAAGACCTTTCTTTGCCAAATGCATATTGAACTTCTTCAATATCTTGTCAAGGTAAGTACTTTGACATAACGCTAGTAGGCGCTGGGTCTATCACGATAGATCTTAATGCCTAATACGTATGCAGCTTCTCCTAAGTCCTTCATCGAAAATTTACTGTTTAAATATTCCTTCACGCTTTTCAGAAGTTCCACATCATTCCCAATTAGTAATATATCATCCACATATAGAACTAGGAATGCAACTGAGCTCCCACTCATTTTCTTATAAATGCAGGTCTCTTCCGCATTTTGGACAAATCCAAAACCTTTGATCACCTCATCAAAGCGAAGATTCCAGCTCCGAGATGCTTGCTTCAGTCCATAAATGGAACGCTGAAGTTTGCATACCTTGCCAACATTTCCTGGACTGACAAAACCTTCAGGTTGTACCATATACAACTCTTCCTCAATGTTGCCATTTAGGAACGCTGTTTTGACATCCATCTGCCATATCTCATAATCATGATATGCAGTTGTTGCTAGCAAAACCCAATAGACTTTAGCATCGCTACCGGTGAAAACGTTTCATCGTAGTCAATTCCATGAACTTGTCGGAAACCTTTTGCGACAAGCCGAGCCTTATAGACGGTTACATTACCGTCAGCATCAGTCTTCTTCTTAAAGATCCATTTATTCTCGACGGCCTTGCGCCCTTCGGGAATCTCCACCAAAGTCCATACTTTGTTGTCATACATGGATCCAATTTCGGATTTCATGGCTTCAAGCCATTTCTCGGACTCGGGTCCTTCCATCGCCTCTTTGTAGTTCGTAGGTTCGTCTTGTTCAATTAACATGATGGTGCAAACAAGATTACCGTACCACTCAGGAGATGTACGGGTTCTTCCAGACCTACGAGGTATAATAGCCTCCTCGACATTTTCTCCACTCCATCTGTTATGGAGGACGGTTCAGGAACAGTTTCCGTTGCGCCACTCGGAATTTCGAGTTCAGGATCAACTATCTCGTCGAGGTCTATTTTCCTCCCACTTACTCCTTTAGCGAGAAACTCTTTCTCGAGAAAGGTGCCGCTCTTTGCGACAAACGTTTTGCCCTCGGCTTGGTGGTAGAAGGTATATCCTATGGTTTCCCCGGATATCCTACAAAGACGACCTTCTCCGATTTCGATTCGAGTTTGTCGGCTGTAGTTTCTTAACGTACGCCTCACAACCCCAAACCTTCAGGAACGACAACTTCGGTTTCTTGCCATGCCATATCTCATACGGTGTCGTTGCTACGGATTTGGATGGAGCCCTATTTAAAATGAATGCGGCTGTTTCTAACGCATATCCCCAAAACGATACGGGCAAGTCTGTGAGAGACATCATAGACCGCACACTATCTAATAAAGTACGATTACGTCGCTCGGACACACCGTTGCGTTGCGGTGTTCCGGCAGGCGTAAGCTGTGGCACTATTCCACAGGCCTTCAGATGTGTGCCAAACTCAAAACTCAAATATTCGCCACCACGATCGGATGAAGGTGCTTTATTTTCTTGTTAAGTTGATTTTCAACCTCACTTTGAAATTCTTTGAACTTTTCAAAAGTTTCTGACTTGTGTTTCATCAAGTAGATATACCCGTATCTACTCAAGTCATCAGTGAAGGTTACAAAGTAACGATAACCATTGCGCGTCGATACGCTCATTGGGCCGCACACATCTGTATGTATAACTCCCAATAATTCGACGCACGTTCAACGAAACATTGAACGGTGTCTTGGTCATCTTGCCCATAAGGCATGGTTCGCAAGTGTCAAGAGATCCAAAATCTAGTGACTCCAAAAGTCCATCAGAATGGAGTTTCTTCATGCGCTTTATACCAATATGACCGAGACGGCAATGCCACATATACATGGCGGTATCGTCACTAAGTTTAATCCTTTTGGCATCTATGTTATGGATGTGAGTACTATTATCGAGATTCAACAAGAATAAACCATTACTCTCAGGAGCATTAACATAAAAGATATCATTCATCGAAATAGTACAACCATTTGATACTGAATTGAACGAATATCCATCTTGCAACAAGCAAGATCCACTGATAATGTTTACACTCAAAGCCGGTACAAAATAACATTTATTTAAAACCAAAACTAATCCTGATGGTAGATGTAGAGGGAGCGTGCCGACGGCCACCACATCAACTTTTGATCCATTGCCGACGCGCATCGTCACCTCGTCCTTTGCCAGGCGCCGTTTATTCCGCAACTCCACCTGAGAGTTACAAAGATGAGCAACAGAACCGGTATCAAATACCCATGCATTACTCCGAGCGCTAGTAAGGTAAACATCTATAACATGTATATCAAATATACCTTTCTCTTTCCGACAATCTTGCCGGCCTTCTTGTCTTCCAGGTACTTGGGGCAGTTGCGCTTCTAGTGACCATCTCCTTTGCAGTAGAAGCATTCCACGCCAGGTTTGGGACCAGGTTTGTTAGCCTTGGACTTGGCAACGTGTTTGCCATCCTTCTTGGGCTTCAGTTCTTCCTTCCCTTGCCGCCAGATTTCTTAAAATCGACGGTCTTGTTGACCATCAACAGTGTGCTCCTTCTTGATTTCCACCTCAGCAGTCTTGAGCATCACGAACACCTCAGACAGGGACTTAGCCATGCCCTGCATGTTGTAGTTCATAACGAAGCCTTTGTAGCTAGGAGGCAACGATTGCAGCACCCTATCAATCGCAAGCTCATCAGGAATCTTGCATTCCAGAGCGTTCAGGCGTTGAACGTAGCCAGACATTTTGACCACGTGCTCGCTCACACTGCTATGCTCTTCCATCTTGGCTGAGAAGAAGAGCTCAGAAGCTTCATACCTCTCAGCCTTAGCCTGCGGCGCAAAGACAACTTTGAGATCAGAAATTATCTCAAAAGCACTCATCTTCTCAAAGCGCTTTTGCAGGTCGGCTTCCATGGCGTAGAGCATGCCACTCTGGACGAAGGAGGAATCCTCCGACTTGGTCTGATAGACCTTCTTCTCGTCATCGGAGGCGTTGTCTACAGGAGGGTCACCTATGGCGGCTTCAAGGACGTAGGCCACCTTGTGGGGAGTGATTGCGTGGATCACACGTTCGTTGGGAGACCCCAAGAGGAAGGTATGAAGCAGTGTAGCAGCAGTTTCCCTCAGTATGAAACCAAGGTTTAATCGAACCAGTAGGAGCAAGAAATCACTTCGGAAGGTTGTCAACGGTGCCAGAAAAGAGCTGTTGCAGGGAGTTCTGACTATTGACGTGGAGCTTGCACACAAGACAATCAAACTACTTTGCCCCAACGAAACAGTGAGGTTGTCAATCTCACCGGCTTGCTGAAAACAAAGGATTAAACGTATGGTGTGGAAAACAGTAGTAAATTGCAGAGAATGAAAAGGAACATGTTTGCAGTTGGTTGTATTATCAGTGTAAAAGAATGGACCGGGGTCCACAGTTCACTAGTGGTGTCTCTCCATAACAGATAACTAACATGCTGGGTGAACAAATTACAGCTGGGCAATTGACAAAATATTGAGCGCATAACAATGCATATATATGACATGATGATTACTATGATATTCATGTGGGCATTACGACAAAATACATAGACCGTTATCCAACAGGTCTATGACTAATAATCCACCGCCAGGTTGTCATACCGAGTTCCCCGTTGGTATTAAGTTGCAAGCAACGGATAATTGCATTAAGTAATGTGCGTAAAGTAAACAAATGCATTAGACCTAACGGCGTACCCTTAAGCTAAGCATCGGTTATTTTATCCCTAGTGGCAACAGCACATCCACAATCTTAGAAGTTATTGTCACTCTCCCAGATTACCGGAGGCATGAACCCACTATCTAGCATAAATACTCACTCTTGGAGTTACAAGCATCTACTTGGCCAAAGCATCTACTAGTAACGGAAAGCATGCAAGATCATAAATAACATATAAGATAGATTGATAATCAACTTGACATAGTATTCAATATTCATCGGATCCCAGCAAACACAACATGTAGCATTACAATAAGATGATCTTGATCATGATAGGCAGCTCACAAGATCTAAACATGATAGATAAAGTGGAGAGACAACCATCTAGCTACTGCCATGGACCCGTAGTCCAAGGATGAACTACTCACGCATCACTCCGGAGGCAGGCATGGTGATGTAGAGCCCTCCGGTGATGATTCCCCTCTCCGGCAGGTGCCGGGAAGAGCTTCTGAACCCTCCCGAGCTAGGGTTGACGGCGACGGCGTCTCTGGAACTTTTCGTGGATAATGGCTCGGGCATCTAGGGTTTTCCGTCGGAGGAATAAATAGGCGAAAGGGCGGCGGCTGCGGAGCCACGAGGGCCCACACCACCCCACGGCGCGGCAGGGGGTGGGCCCGCACGGCCCCATGGTGTGGCTGGCTCACGGCCCCCCTCCGTGTCTCCTCTGGACTCCGTCTTCGTGTTGGAAAAATAGGAGGTTCTGTCCAAGTTTCGTCCAATTCCGAGAATATTTCCAGACTAGCTTTTCTGGAATACAAAAACAGCAGAAAACAGGAACTGGCACTGTGGCATCTTGTTAATAGGTTAGTCCCAGAAAATGCATAAAAATGCTATGTAGTGTATATAAAACATGTAACAATTGGTATAATATCAACATGGAACATCAGAAATTATAGATACGTTTGAGACGTATCAAGCATCCCCAAGCTTAGTTCTACTCGTCCTCGAGTAGGTAAAACGATAAAAACAAAATAATTTCTGAGGTGACATGCTACAATCATAATCTTGATCAAATAATACTGTAAAGCACATGTTATGAATGAAGTGATCCAGGTCAATGGTCTATAGTTTGCTAGCAAGTAGATAATGAGCAAACAACTGAATCATATAAGTAAAAACTTTTCATGAATAGTACTTTCGAGACAAGCATCAAGGAGTTTTGCATAAGAGTTAACTCATAAAGCAATAGATTCTAAGCAAAAGGTATTTAACCAACACAAAGGAAGATTTAAGTTTCAGCAATTGCTTTCAACTTTCAACATATATATCTCATGGATATTTGTCAACACAAAGCATATAATAAGTGCAATATATGAGCATATAAAAATTGTTGCACCAAAGTTGACACTAGTGTTTGCTTCTAAGATAGAAAGAAGTAGGTAAACTGACTCAACATAAAAGTAAAAGAAAGGCCCTTCGCAGAGGGAAGCAGGGATTAAATCATGTGCTAGAGCTTTTTAAGTTTTGAAAAACATATAGAGATTGCATAAAATATTTGACACTCCTCCCAACCTTTGCTAACACAAGCCATGGCTAACCGAATCCTCGGGTGCCTACCATCAATCACATACCATGGAGGATGTCTAGTTTTGAGAGGTGTTTGTTAATTGTCAACGAATGGTAGCGGATGAAAACAGTATTCTCCCTATCAAACAGACTTTTAAGAGCGGCTCCCATGAAGGACGTTATTTCTACCAGCAAGGCAGATCATCCTCTTCTCTTTTGTTTACACATGCAGGTATTTCACTGTTTGTCATTGCTTACTGATAAATCAGGGCAAAAATGTGAAGAGAATTAAGCGGTTAAAGTTGTAATTAATTGGGACTGGGCACCCCGTTGCCAGCTCTTTTTGCAAAATTATTGGATAAGCGGATGTATATGCCACTGGTCCAGGTGTAAAGTCTGTTTGACAAGTCGAATAAAGAATAACCCACTACTTCCTCATGAGCTAGTAAACATTGACACAAAAAGGAATAATAACAATTTTGAATAATTTAAAGGTAGCACATGAAAATTTACTTGGAATGGCAAGAAATACCACATATAGGTAGTTATGGTGGACACAGATGGCATGGATTTGGCTCAAGGTTTTGGATGCACGAGAAGCATTCCCTCTCAGTACAGAGTTTAGGCTAGCAAGGTTATTTGAAGCAAACACAGGATATCAACCGACACAGCAAGGCTTATATGAAAACATATTGCAAGCATTATAAGACTCTACACTGTCTTCCTTGTTAACCAAACCCTTTTACTAGAAAATATCTAGACCTTAGAGATACCAAACATGCAAACCAAATTTCAACGAGCTTTACGGTAGTTCTTCATTAATAGGTTTTAACTACATGATACAAAAGCTTAATCATGAACTACTTAATAACTCAAAACAATTGACAAGTATCAAATTATCCAATACAGCGATCTACAAGAATATGTAAGCTTTTTCCATTATACCATCTACCACATGCAACATTTTCTGTTCCAACCAAACACCAATCAATTTATTTCAACATAAACTCTCCAAACAATTATAAGTGAAGCAAGAGAGTACTTTCTTTAAAAGAACTAACAGCTCTGAATAAGAGATGCATGAAAAACAGGAGCTAAAAGCATAGCAATAGCTAGACAAGAATACTCAACAAGTATAAGTGAAGAATAGGAGTATTCATATGAAAAAGCGGAGCGTGTCTCTCGCCCAATCAAGAATGCTGGGGTCCAATCAAGTTGACCATAAGAAAAATAAAATACTGAAAATAAAAAAAACAAAAGCACATAATGTGAAAGAATTAAAATATAGTTTCACTAGAGATGACCTGATAAGTTGCTGATGAAGAAGGGGATGCCTTGGGCATCCCCAAGCTTAGACGCTTGAGTCTTCTTGAAATTTGCTGGGGTGATCCATGGGAGCATCCCCAAGCTTAAGCTCTTCACTCTTCTTGATCACATTATATCATCCTTCTCTCTTGACCCTTGAAAACTTCCGCCACACCAAACTCAAAGTAATTCTCATTAGAGGGTTAGTGCACAATCAAAAACTCACATGTTCTATAAGGACACAAACATGACCGTTACTTTTAACATTAGCTACTGCCACTGATGTTATGTGAAGCTCTTCACCCTAAAAAAGAATTCCACTCAACACTAGTAAATGAGAGAATGCGAAAAATAAAAGACAGAATCTGTCTAAACAGAACAGTCCGCAAAGACGAATTTTTTCGAGGCACTTACGTTGCTCAGATCGAAAAACTTTAAACTAACGAAAGATGCGTACATATCTGAGGATCACGCACAAAAAATTTCAGATTTAAATAATTTTTCTGTGATTTTACAGAATTAAAACGGTGAACAGCAGAAATCTGTTCCTGCGCAGAAATCCAAATCTAGCATCATCTTCCTATTAGAGGCAATACTTGGCACAACAATGCGATAAAATAAAGATACAAAGGAATTGTTACAGAAGTAAACAACTCCTTGACTAAAAACTGAAAACAAAAGATAATGGGTTGCCTCCCAAAAGCGCTTTCTTTAATGCCTTTTAGCTAGGCATAGTGATTTTTATGATGCTCACATAAAGATGAGAGTTGAAACATAAAAGAGAGCATCAAGGAGCATATATAAAACATGTTAAATCTAACACTCTTCCTATGCATAGGAATCTTATAACAAAATAAATTATTTAAGCATAAAGCAACTAGCATAGAAAGATGAAACAAATATAACTTCAAAGCTTTCAACAGAAAGAGAGGTGTTTTAGTGACTTGAAAACTTTTACAACCATATTTTCCTCTCTCATAATAACTTTCAGTAGCATCATGAACAAACTCAACAATATAACTATCACATAAAGCATGTTTTTCATGATCTACAAACACATAATTTTTATTAAGCTCAAAGACAGTGGGGTCATTAAACCCACTTTTGACAATAGTAGTATAATAAATATCATTAGGCAATATAGGACCATCATCAAGAGCATTATCATATATAACATTATGGAGCACATTTTTACTTTTGCAATTTCCTTTTCTTGAGTCAAGGAGCTGTTTACTTCAATTTTACCAAAAGGAGATATTTCAATAGAATCATGACATTCAACAATATAACATTTCTCCTCCTTAGGTAGGCATGGAGGGAAATCATATAATGTAAGAGTTAAGGAGTTACTATCATTAGAAGGTAGGCATGGGTAGCTAATCCATTCTTCCTTCTTTTGTTCATCACTCTCCTCCTCTTTTTCATCCAATGAGCTTTCAGCTTCAGCAGTAGTTTCTTCTTCTACAGGTTCCTGCAAGACAATGATCTTTCTTTTTGAGGATGTCTTTTCTCAAGAAATTCAGTAATATAAGGATTATCATTATAATACTCAAGGCAATATCCAAGCATAGCAAAAGTATCAGATCTATAAGGAGCATCATCATCTTGAATATAACCAGCAATTTCATAGGCACCCTTAAAAACAAAAAATCTTCAATTTGTTCAAGATTAACAAAGTCATAGTTTCCTTTAGCATAAGCAGCCAAGGTTTCATTATCATTATAATCACATTGGAAAGGGAGGTGTTTATGCCTTCTACAACATAAAGATTCATTAAAGCAGTAGGATTCATCATAAGTAGAGCACAAGTTTTTAGCAAAATAATTCAATATACTTATTTGTTCCCATAAATATTTCCCTTTTTGAGATAAACGGTATTCCTTATAATAATTTTGTTGTTCCTCTGTGAACCCACTTAGCCAATAAGATTTAGCTTCAGAGAGACCATCCATTGATAGCAAGTAAACAACTAGACATAATAACAAACCAAAATAAACTAGATGCAGAAAACTAATTTTTTGTGTGTTTTTGATAAATAAAGCAAACAAGACTAAATAAAAATAAACTAAGCAAGACAATAACAAAGTAAAGAGATTGGAAGCGTGAAACTCCCCTTGCAGAAATCCTCTTGCTCCCCGGCAACAGTCAGAAAAAGATTGCTGGCGTGTGGAAGGGGAAGTAAGGAGATTTCTGAACCGAAGTGCTTCTGCTCCCCAGCAACGGCGCCAGAAAAAGAGCTTGATTGCGGGATCACACGTTCGCTGGGAGACCCCAAGAGGAAGGTATGAAGCAGTAGCAGCAGTTTCCCTCAGTATGAAACCAAGGTTTAATCGAACCAGTAGGAGCAAGAAATCACTTCAGAAGGTTGTCAACGGTGCCAGAAAAGAGCTGTTGCAGGGAATTCTGACTGCTGACGTGGAGCCTGCACACAAGACAATCAAACTACTTTGCCCCAACGAAACAGTGAGGTTGTCAATCTCACCGGCTTGCTGAAAACAAAGGATTAAACGTATGGTGTGGAAAACAGTAGTAAATTGAAGAGAATGAAAAGGAACAGTGTTTGCAGTTGGTTGTATTATCAGTGTAAAAGAATGACCGGGGTCCACAGTTCACTAGTGGTGTCTCTCCATAACAGATAACTAACATGCTGGGTGAACAAATTACAGCTGGGCAATTGACAAAATATTGAGCGCATAACAATGCATATATATGACATGATGATTACTATGATATTCATGTGGGCATTACGAAAAATACATAGACCGTTATCCAACAGCGTCTATGACTAATAATCCACCGCCAGGTTGCCATACCGAGTTCCCCGTTGGTATTAAGTTGCAAGCAACGGATAATTGAATTAAGTAATGTGCGTAAAGTAAATAAATGCATTAGACCTAACGGCGTACCCTTAAGCTAAGCATCGGTTATTTTATCCCTAGTGGCAACAACACATCCACAATCTTAGATGTTATTATCACTCTCCCAGATTACCGGAGGCATGAACCCACTATCTAGCATAAATACTCACTCTTGGAGTTACAAGCATCTACTTGGCCAAAGCATCTACTAGTAACGGAAAGCATGCAAGATCATAAATAACATATAAGATAGATTGATAATCAACTTGACATAGTTTTCAATATTCATCGGATCCCAGCAAACACAACATGTAGCATTACAATAAGATGATCTTGATCATGATAGGCAGCTCACAAGATCTAAACATGATAGAATAAAGTGGAGAGACAACCATCTAGCTACTGTCATGGACCCGTAGTCCAAGGATGAACTACTCACACATCACTCCAGAGGCAGGCATGGTGATGTAGAGCCTCCGGTGATGATTCCCCTCTCCGGCAGGGTGCCGGGAAGAGCTTATGAACCCTCCCGAGCTAGGGTTGACGGCGACGGCGTCTCTGGAACTTTTCGTGGATAATGGCTCGGGCATCTAGGGTTTTCACGTCGGGAGGAATAAATAGGGGAAAGGGCGGCGGCTGCGGAGCCACGAGGGCCCCACACCACCCCACGGCGCGGTAGGGGGTGGGCCCGCGCGGCCCCATGGTATGGATGGCTCACAGCCCCCCTCCGTGTCTCCTCTGGACTCCGTCTTCGTGATGGAAAAATAGGAGGTTCTGTCCAAGTTTCGTCTAATTCCGAGAATATTTCCAGACTAGCTTTTCTTGAATACAAAAACAGCAGAAAATAGGAACTGGCACTGTGGCATATTGTTATTAGGTTAGTCCCAGAAAATGCATAAAAATGCTATGAAGTGTATATAAAACATGTAACAATTGGTATAATATCAACATGGAACATCAGAAATTATAGATACGTTTGAGACGTATCAGGGAGTGAGGAGGATCCTCAGGTTGCGGAACCTGGACATGAAGTTCGACCCATTGGTCTTAAGCTTTTATTTCTCAAGGAACATGCCTAGGTTAAAGGTGGGGCGAGACATCTACAATGCAATTTGCAAAACATAAGACGTTTGTTCATAATAAAATATGGGTTCAAGTTTTAGTAAAATAAAACTACCAGAACTCCCACTCAAAACGAACATCCCTCGCATCGTTTTAGTGATTACATGACCCTAATCCATTATACTACCCCCGATCGTCACGGCCGATAGCATAACTTCAAAAGTGGACATCGCTATGTCGATCACAACTACTTTGTGACTCGTGCTTAACCTTTCAGTCACTGTGTTCCGAGGCCATGTCTGTACATGCTAGGCTCGTCAAAATAAACCTATAGCGTATTGCTTGTGCAACGTGGCTTACACCCACATTATGCGAACGCAGATACGTCTGACACCCGATCATCACGGCCTGCCTCGTATTGGAGAACTTTCGGTGGTGCACGCTAAAGGGAGAACACTATTTGGAATTTAAGGAAGGATCATCTTATATTACTACCGCCGTGTAACTAATATATAAACACATATATATATACATAATATAAGATGCACACAATTTACATAACATCTAAATGAATTGTAATGCGACATGATATGGTCTCTTCCGCGCCGATGGTCTCCTTCGCGCCAACAGTTTTATAAACAATTTAATAAACCTATCTTGACCATATCACATTGCACCTGCAAAATAAAGTTAGATGTTTTCTACTTTATCTTTTGCATATTTTGCGTGGCTGATAGGGCTTCCGCACAAGAACTGTTTCTTACATACGAAAACAACCACAACAGCGGTAAGACAATTGTCTCTATTACACCCCTTTCGGGGCCCTCCATTGTAAGTGCAATATCAACTATTGTAGGAGATACAGACACCCGCCAGCCACATATACGGTACAAGCCGTATGTCAAGTGTGGAACCAGTCTCGCGTAAGACTACGCGTAAAATCGGTCCGGGCCGCTTCATCCCACAATACCGCGATATAAACAAGTACACACGAGAGGGTAACAAATGTAGAATCGATGCCCACATTCAACATGTGTTCTAACCGTACAGATATATCTACGCATAGATCGGCTCTGATACCACTGTTGGGGATCGAGGACAGAAAACAAAAAATTTCCTACCGACGATAACCGTATACTAGCCAGGATCTATACTATGCAGATATACTAGTACGGAGGAGATCAGAATACATACCCTCGTAGACCGGAAGCGGGATTACGTTCCCGCACAAACGTTGTCGATGGAGACAACGGCGCCGACCTCAGGGTCGTGTAGCAGAAGAAGATAGCTCCCAGCGCTAAACGATGGCGCCTCGCGGTTCCACACACATACGGTGTGGATGACGGCCTCCGGGCTCCAGATCCAGCAGAGCAGCGGAAGTGGAAGAGTGGATCTAGCAGCACGGCGGTGTGCGTACAGTAGAGAGACTTCTCTCCTCGTACGTAGCTCCAGAAACGGAACCACGCTCAAGTTAGGAGAGAAGAAGGGAGAAATTGGGGTAATTCCAAAGGCATGGGGGGTCCCTATTTAAAGGAGAAGGGGGGAGGCCATCTCCCTTGGCTAGGCCATGTGGGACTAAACCCCACATGGCCACCGCCGGCCAAGAGAGGCAGCCGGCCACTAGGTGGGCCCCATTCGGCCCACCTAGGGCGGCTGGCCCTTCTCCCTCCTTTTTTTTCCTTTTTCCCTTTTGGGATTTTCCCCTAATGGGCCTTAGTTTTAATGCCTTTTAAATTCGAATTTAATTAAATAAAAAATATATTTAATCATTAATAACACTTATTAATATTAAATACATATTATTTAATTCATTCGGACCCCGAAACATATTTCGTTGCCTCCGATCAACATCGGACAAGTCCTGGAACACTTCCGGAGTTCCCGGTTTCTTTTCTCTCTAAATCCAATCTAATCGTCACCCACCCTTAAGTGTGTTACCCCACGGTTCGGGATCACTCCAGACATGAACGATACATCCTCTCCGATCAATGACTAACAGCGGGATCTGGATATCCATGATAGCCCCTGTGCGTCCACGAATATCTTCTATCGTTTGAACCTTTAGACGTCCAGTCTCATCCTCTTGCCTAGTGATACTTAGATTGTCCGAGCGTCGTTCTCCGGTATCACGATTACCGAGCATGACCTCGCTATTGACAAATCTATCTTTACTCGTCTATGATATTACATCCCCGTGACCTAGTCACATGCTTGCAAGCTCATTGATGTAATCTCACCGAGTGGGCCCAGAGTATCTATCCTGCTATGTGGACTGACAATTCCCGCTCTTGATCACTCGCTTCTACTGCTTCCTTCCGATACCCGAAAGTGTTACCTTTATTGTCACGCTATATAAGACATGTCGTTTGATGCGATCAGCCATATCTTTCAGAAGTAGAGATTTGATATGATCTCACAGTCGAAGGTATGAACACTACGTTTCTATATTTTAGGTATGTCCATCAAATCATTCACCTAATGATATGACTCCGTTGTTAACCGACGCCGTTGTCCATGATCAGGAAACCTTGATCATCTGTTACCCAACGAACTAGTCAAATAGAGGCTACTAGGGACCTGGTTGTTTATATACCACACATGTATTAATGTTTCCTCGTAATACAGTTATAGCATGGTATTAAAACGTATTATGAACAATTGAGATATGACAAATAAAATCACTTTATTAATTGGCTCTAGGGCATATCTCCAACAGACGCGAGATGTTGCAAAAAATTTGTTAGTTTGCTACATGTTGTATTTTCCTCGGCTTTTTGGATGTTGCATAAGTGCTTTTAAAATGTAACAAAGATGTATAAAGTTTGTTGTGAAACCAGACGCGAGATGTTGCCTAAGTACTTTAAATTTGTAACAAACATGTATGAGTTTTGTTGTGAAAACAGACACGAGCTATTGCAATGTTTTCTGATCATTTGGTACAAATGGATTTCCAAATAAAATTGTGAAATATTTGTGAAAAATCGATTTGTTGCATTACACTTTTTTTTTGTTGCATACCAATTTTCAAAATGTTGTGGATCTTGTTTGCACATTTCTGTAATATTTTCCTGAAAATAATTTGTTGCGTAACTACTTTTGTGTTGGACTACTATTTGCTGAAGTGTTGCAAAACATATTTGCACGGTTCGTAGCATCTTTCTAAAAGATGTTGCAAAAACATTTAATGCAATAACAAAATGTTGTTGCACTAATATCTCAAAATGTTGCAAAACTTTAACAGAGTTTAACATCGTTCCTGAAAAAATTGTTGCGACGGTTTTGCAGTATTGTTGTTTAAGTTGTACCGGCGTTGCTTAGTCATGTGAGATACTACTACATTTGACGTGTGGAGCTAGCAAATTTTTTTTTTTGCATTTTCCATACTTGTATTCAAACATAAAGGAGTACAAAATACATACAAGCATACGAAGAGGAAGGAGAAAACCAGAGCGAAACCAGAGAGCAACATTGCAGCAGCAATCCTTCTTCAACCTCGGTGGCACCGAGCGCGCTCCACCTCCACCGTCTACGACGGAGCAGGATCCAGCCGCCAGCACCACGCACCCGAGGAACGGACGAGCTCCTTGCCCTGGAGCGTTGACGAGCCGCATGAACCACCAGCTCAACCGAGCTGGATCTGATGCCGAGAGGAGCACATCGGCCGGGGGAGGCCCCCAAGCTCGCGTCGTCCCAGCTCTGGAGCCGGCGCCCCAGAACTTCCACCTGCATACCACGATCCCCTGCAACAGCAGCCTCTGGAAACCTCCGGAGTCTTCCCAGATCCGCCGCTCCCGGATCTGGCCTTGAGCGGGGCCGGGGAAATCCACCGATTTCCGGGCCCCAGGAAGACGCGCGCGAGACAGTGAAGCTCCATGGAGCGCCACCGCCGGAGGGGAACCGCGCCGTCAGCAAAAACCGATCCAGCAGCACCGCCGCCTCCGAAGCACCGCCGACCGGACACCACACGAATGCTACCCTATGTATACGCCGTGAGACGGGCTTCCCCCATCCTCCAGCTGCCGGAGCAGCCGACGGAGGGGGAGGAACCCACGCCTCACCGGCGGCGAAGGTGGATCGACGGTGGACTTTCAAAAATCGCCATGGAGCTAGCAAATTGGGAGCTCTTGGAGAGTGCATAAAGCTAGTAATCACGGGAGAAAAAGATTCCATGCATCCGGCACCCAGCAGCTATGATTACATTTTTTAGAACAACAGCTACGATCACTTCAACACGCGGTAGCCACAATATTTCAGTGGGCTCCACCCGCATGCATGCAGCAGAAAAGTCACAGCACGCGACCCTTCGCAAACGCAGCAGTGGTGAAAGCGACCCGCGCGATGAGTTAATTCTTGATCGTCCGATGCGCGGAAACGGACGGCGGTCGAGGCGACCGATCCTGCGCCCGGATCGGTCGGCCGACGCCTAGCGCGCGCCATAATCAAAGTGCTTTTCTGATGCATCGTGCAACAAAGCACAACGATTCAGTTGGAGAGAGAGAGAGAGCGCGCTGCAGGTGTTAATAATACGACGATCCTGGACCGCTGGACGGTGAACGAGCTGTGCGTGCATGGATCTCCTGGTTTTTTTAAGAAAGAAGGGACTCAATCGCAAGTGTCCAATCTGATGTCCAGGTTATCGGGGTGCTGAATCTGTATCCACGGAGGTAAACCGGGAGAATAGATGTTGCTTTGCCTTTTGGTGCAAGCATGCATCGTTTGAAATGCTCTAGAAAATTTGTTCTCAGAGATTGTTCCAAATGGACATGCTTCAGTATCCTGGATTCCTGGATGCATGATACACCAGTTTATATTTGGACTGGTTGTACATATGTGCTGGCGGCATGGCCGCACCGCTGCCGGCAGCTTATTAATTGGAATGCAATTCTCCGGAACATCCCAGTTTGATCCTACCTTACGAGCATCAGCAGATTATTCCAACATCAAAGCTACATCAAGAGGAAATACTTCTTTAACTATAGTTTTACTAACCCCCTCCCCTCCCGTCGTCTCCTCGGAGGCAACTCGAGGCCCGAACCCTAGCGCACTCACCCTTCCCCTCCCCTTCCCCCGCCTCGTCGCGGCCAGAGGAAGCCGGCAGGCAAGCTCGTGCAGCCGCCGAGGAAGGTGGCGGCCAGGCTGTCACTTGACTGTTCCATTCCTTGAGGTGGAGAGCTCAGGATCTGAGGTAGTGGCCTTGTGTGGAGAGGGTGGCGTCGACCTGGCGATAGGTGGCGACCATTGGTGTTGTTGGTCGTGCTCCTCGGCTACGTGGCAACAAGGTGGCAGTGGGCGTGGGCGCAATGCGGAGGTCGCCCGTTGGGCCTCCGGCGCCATATATGAAGATACTGCCCCTCCTGTACGTCTTGTCTCACCTCCTGGCCCAGGATATGCTCCGACGGTTGGTACGTGTGGTAAGAGGCGGGGCTCTAGACCAGGGGGAAACCCCTGGCCGACGATGCTGCAAAGCGTCGTTCTTCTTCTTCAAGGCGGCTTGGAGGTGTACTTCCCCCCTCCCTGATCTGCCTGTCTCAGGTGAAAACCCAAAAACCTTTGGTTTGGGTAGCGACATTGCTCCGACGTCATTCCCTCCATGGAGACGCTGCCTTGAGAGCATGGGGTAGGTGGACGAGTTCGGCGGTGGATGGTAGGCAGCTGGTAGCGGTTGCTACGTCTGAGGTGTTGTGGTGTTATAGCTGGCCATGTGCTATAGGAGCATTAGCATAAGCACTTTCATATAAAGCAAGATGCAGCGAAGCACGATTCATAAATGCCATAGTAGCGATGAGACAAAACAGTAAATAAAATTCACCTTTCAAGTTTTCTTACCAAACTTCTTACCAATAGCGCTACGCTCCCCGGCAACGGCGCCAGAAAAGTATCTTGATGACTCCCAAGTGCAGGAGATCAATTGTAGTACCTTTCGAATAGAAAAAGGTTGTCGAACCCACCAGGATCTGAATGTATTGGTTAGTAGTAATGATAAATAAAACAGTAAAAGATGCAAGTGTTTTTGGGATTTTCGGTTGTATAATTGCAGATGGTATATGTAGTAGCAGGTGGTAGTAACAATGGCAGCAAGCAAACAGGCAGCAAAACTGAGAGTAAACGATGATTCAATGCTTGGAAACAAGGCCTAGGGATCATACTTTCACTAGTGGTATCTCTCAACACGTTAGCACAACTGAACGCAAACAAATGCTACTCGGGATTATTCTTCTTCTTGATGAAACAAGAGTACTATGCGTAGGGCTACAAAAGCACGCCTCAAAGTCTGAGTAAACAAACACCACAATTCCGCAAAGAATAAGACATGATAAATATCTAAATTATTCATAGGGTCACACACAAGTACCCACACTGTCATCTTGATACCGTGTTGTCACAATGACTCCGGAAACTAGATAAATTCACTTGAGTAGCATAAACATTACATATGAATTCAGCGGTACGTACTAACAATTTTCATGATCACATAAAGATCACACCATGGGAGAGAGATGCATACCACATAGCTACCGTACGAGCCCTCAGCCCCGAGGGAAACTACTCACACATGGTCATGGTGATGAGGAGCTTGATGGAGAGGTTGATGAAGAGGTGCAGCCCGGAGTGGAGACGGAAGCCCGCAGCAGCCACGGCGCGGCGGCGGCGGCGGCCCGTGGAGGAGACGGCGCGGCAGCGGCGGCGTGATGGCGTGGCGGCGGCGGCTGCTGCCCTTGACGGCGCGGCGGCAGCCCTCGGCGGCGGTGGCTGCTGCCCTTGGCGGCCACGGCGGCAGCCCTTGGAGGCGGCGGCTGCCCTTGGTGATGGAGATGGAGTTGAGGAGGTTCTCCTCCCCAAGATGGCTGCTGGGGAGGAGGAAAATTCGTGGTATGGGGCTCCTCCCACGACCTAGGGTTTCCTCCCTTATATAGACTCTCGGATTTCCGTCATCCCATGTAGGGCTGTAGTAAATCGGGAATATCTCGGCCGTCCGGACTCGGAATTGGGCGAATTTTAACTCTAAATCGATCCTCGCGAAATTTCCTGCAACTTTCCTTTCGGGGAGACTTCCGTTTGACGCCATCTTGAGCCCGTAACATGACCATCTTTGAAAAACGTTTCCAGACAGATTTCTGGAATGTCCCAATTCAACTCCAATATGGTTTCCTTTTGTATTTTTGATAATTCCTACACAACAAATAGGAAAATAAGAAGATTTTACACTTTGGCAACTATTAGTAGGTTAATCCAATAAATGTCATAATATGATATAAAATGTATATAAAACATGTGCCAATTGACATAAAACATACATGGAACATCAAAAATTATAGATACGTTTGGGACGTATCAAGCATTTTAATTCAGAGGTGTATATAAAGCAATGTTGAAAGCTTGCCATGTGACAGCACGTATGGGCAAACTCCCAACCAAAACTATTGTCAAGCCCACAACTTCATAATTTTAATCACAATGGTTCATGTTTATTTAATACAATAAAAGTAAATTGTGCATCAAGTTCGTGAGAGCTTTTAACCAACTATTCCCATAACAATCAATAACATAAACATTTTAATTCAGAGGTGTAGATAACACAATATAACATGATAAACATACTTGGAATAGCTTAAAGCTAATAGGTAGATATGGTGGACTCACTGGAAAAACTTTGGTTGAAGGTGTTGGAAAACAAGCTTTTTACTTGTTGTAATTTTTGGGCTAGCAATAGGGAGAAAGTTGACCATCTAAATGCATGCATAAGTGTCCATAGAACTAATCAATCCATGTTAAACCAAGTAAAGTTAAAATTTCAACATCTAAACATGGTAAAAGATAGCTCTTAACAAAACACTTGCAAATTAATACTCATTCAAAGCACATGAATAATGCAACTATATGTATCTTTTAAAATCAATTCAAACATCCCTATCCCAAAATATTTAATAGCATCCAACATAATTCAACCCAAACTTCCAGTAGCTCTCTCATATATAAATGATAGTGGTGGTCTTAATAAATATCAAACCGAAATAATAAAAAAAGCAAATAACAGACGCTCCAAGTTTATACGATAAAGTGCTTTGATCGAAAAACAGAATTTAGACGTGTGCAAACCGAGAGTGTGTTGGTCCAGTGGGGTTGTCTTCACATCCCCAAGCTTATGGTATTCACCATCCTTGGATAGCTCTTGGTGCAGCTCCTCTAATCCCTGTGAAAAAACTTCAAAACACCGTTTCTCCCATTTCTTTTCTGTGGGGTGATATTAGTAGTGATAGACTAATAGGTTCCTTGCTGCATAAAATCCTTAGGCACAAATTCACATGAATGTACAGAGAGTATATAATTTGTATGCCTACTCATAAACTCAATTGAATCAAAAAGATTCAAGCAAAAAGCTCAAAGAATGCATCAAACAATATCAAGACAGAATCTGTCTAGAAAAACAGCAGCAGCAAAACGCATTTTTCTACTCTACTTAAACTCGTCAGAAAAATCTGCAAAAAATCACGCATACAGAGGATGAAAATTTGAAGCTACGGTTCAAATTACAGCTCAATCGGAGTTATAGTTAAAAAAAAAAAAATCAAACCGTGCACAGATTTCGTGCCGGCAGAAAACCTCCGAAAATGAGTAGCAACTTTTCAAACCCAAAATAGGTAAAACTTGGCACTTTATTAAAAATTCCAGAAACAAACTAACAACCTAAATCTCTTGTTACAGCAAGAGGACTCAAGGAAAATCACCAACAAAAGCAACCGGGTTGCCTCCCGTAAAGCGCTTTCTTTATAGCCATATAGCTGGGCTTGATAGTTTTGATGATGCTCTCATATATATAAGAGTCTAACCCACTTCCTATGCAAATGAATCTTGTAAGAGAATAAATCAATAAAGCACAAAGTGAGTAGCATAGGAAAACAAAACAAGTGCAACTTCAAGACTTTGAACTTAAAGAGAGGAGACACAATAATATTGAGATATTTAGAACCATGTTTTCCCCTCTCACAATAATTTTCAGTGGCATCATGAATAAACTCAACAACATAGCTATCACATAAAGCATTCTTATCATGATCCACATGCATAAAAGTATCATTATTTTCCACATAAGCAAAGTTTTTCTTATTAATAACAATGGGATTAGGATCATCATAAAGAACTTGAACATGATAGACAAGTTGTATATTAGGGGAATGGTTGTAATTATAGCCTATGTCATAGTATTCTTTATAATAATTATCAAAGACTGGAGGCATAGTATCATCATAAGCAATGGAATATTTATCTTCCAAAGTTTGTTCATTTGTAAACATATCATCATCATTTTTACTAGAAGGAGAGGTTTCAAATATATAATCATTAGTAGCAAAAGGATTTTCAAACACCTCCTCCCCAAGCTTAGAGCTTTCCATATCATCATTGGAAGGAACATGGATAGTACTAATAGCATAACAATTAATAACATCATCATTTTCAGAATTGGTATTAAAAAGATTTTCAATATCAAAAGTAGTGTGCTTTTCCCAATCATGATCACTACTATAAGTAACAGCATAGGATCATCATCGAGTTCGGACTCATCAGCAACAACTGTAATAGGAGCAACATGTTTAGGGGAAGATACCGTTTCCTCTCTCATTTTACTCCTCCTCCTCTTCTCTTCTTCTTCTTCTTCTTCTTCTTCTTCTTTCCTTCCTTAGGAGAGAGAGGCTTGAAAGGAAGCTTCTCCATATAACCTGGTTTATTGTTAGAAACAACGGAAGAAACTTGAGAGGATTCCTCTCTTTCATTAATAAGAGTAAAACAAACATTAGTCATTTCATATTTTGGTAAATCCATTCCATCTTTTATAATATTTTGTATGTAAGTGTTGGCATGACAATTATTAATACAATAGAGATAACATCCATGCAACACGTTATTCATATCAAAAGCACTCATATCTAACGAAGAAGTTTTTCTTGATAACTCTTCACACCCCAAAAATAATGTATGTTCATCATGCTGATAAGGAGTGATCATGTTATCACAAAAGTCTCTCGCAGGACTCATATTAGATCCTGAGCATTGGAAGTTGAAATGACCCTCTTTATAGCAAAGTTCACAAATAAAAGGATAGAGGGCACAAACTTTTCAGCAAGATCACTTAGAGCTCGGTACCATGTTGTAGTTTTTTCATTCCTATGATGAATACAATATTCCTCTTCGATTTTATTATTTTCACAAGGTCTAAGTGCTCCACAAAAATTAACATGCTTATAAGAGATAGTATTTTCAGAAGTTTGAGCATGTTTATTGCAATCATTAGTAACAATTTCATTTTCCATGCAAGTGTCTTTAAAAGGTTCATGATACATGTCCTAATTCTCTTTAGGAATATTAATATGAGAAGCAAAGGTTTTACAGCAATTAACAATAATTTGAGAATCAAGACCAAATTTAGCACTAAGCTCATGAAAACTAGCAGTTTAGCAAAAGACTTAATGCTATCATATTCATGGTTTATACCTGATTCTTTACCTTTGTCATTCTCCCAATCTTCAGTATTGTGTTGAATTGTTTCAAGAAGATCCCATTTAGCTTCAACCTTCTTACTTGTGAAAGAACCTTCTGAACATGCATCTAGATGTCCTTGTAATGACCTGAAAGCCTTGCATAAAAATTAGTAACAATTATTTCTTTAGGAAGCTCATGGTTAGGACATTTGAGTATTAATGTTTTCAGTCTTCCCCAAGCTTGAGCTATGCTTTCTCTATCATGAGGATAAAAATTGAAAATGTAACTCCTAGCTAGTTGCACTTCATGAAGAGGATAAAATTTAGAGTAAAATATAGATTCAAGCTTTTTCCAATTCGAAGGACGATCATCCAGCATCCTATACCACTTCTTTGCTTTGTCCTTAAGTGAAAATGGAAATAATTTCATCATGACATCTTCTCTTGATAAACCTGCAACCTTAAACAACTCACAAAGTCTTGTAAGTTTCAACAAGTGATCATGTGGATGGACTGTTCCATCCCCTGCATAACATTCCTCCCTAACCGTTTCAACAAGTTCCATAGGTATTTCAAAAGGAATACTTTCAGTTTCAGTAGGTGGATTTTGAACATCACAAGCATCATTAGAATTATCACATATGGAAGACAAAGCATTATCAAAGCAAATTTTCGCCTTCAAAGCTGGGGAACTAAAAAGATCATTTTCATGTAAACTAGCTTCCCCAATCTTAGACTTTTCCATAGCATTAGGAGTAATAGTGTTCAAAGAATTCATGCTAATAATATTGCTATCACTATTATGCAAACAAATTCCCATTGCCTTTTTAATTTTCTCTTCCTGCAAAATATTAGTACTTTCCGTGGCAGCAAGAATTCTTTCTTTAGGAGTAAAATATTCAAGAAAAACATTCCTCAAACTACTCCATTCAATAGTGACTTCTTCATCCAAAGACTTGAACCAAATACGATCATTACCAGATAAAGACAAATATAATAGCTTCCTTTTTACCTGATTATTAGAAATAGGAAGCCTAAATAAACCACATATGTCTTCAATTGTCTCCACGTGTTCACGTGCAGACATAGTTCCATCTCCTGTAAATAGATTTTTCATAACTCTTTTAACATGATCAACGGGAATTTTAATTCCCACTTTAGGTACCTCAGACACAGTAGTTTCAACCACTTTAGGAGCATTAGCATAAGCACTTTCATATAAAGCAAGATGCAGCGAAGCACGATTCATAAATGCCATAGTAGCGATGAGACAAAACGTAAATAAAATTCACCTTTCAAGTTTCCTTACCAAACTTCTTACCAATAGCGCTACGCTCCCCGGTAACGGCGCCAGAAAAGTATCTTGATGACTCCCAAGTGCAGGAGATCAATTGTAGTACCTTTCGAATAGAAAAGGTTGTCGAACCCACGAGGAGCTGAAGGTATTGGTTAGTAGTAATGATAAATAAAACAGTGAAAGATGCAAGTGTTTTTGGGATTTTCGGTTGTATAATTGCAGATGGTATATGTAGTAGCAGGTGGTAGTAACAATGGCAGCAAGCAAACAGGCAGCAAAACTGAGAGTAAACGATGATTCAATGCTTGGAAACAAGGCCTAAGGATCATACTTTCACTAGTGGTATCTCTCAACACGTTAGCACAACTGAACGCAAACAAATGCTACTCGGGATTATTCTTTTTCTTGATGAAACAAGAGTACTATGCGTAGGGCTACAAAAGCACGCCTCAAAGTCTGAGTAAACAAACACCACAATTCCGCAAAGAATAAGACATGATAAATATCTAAATTATTCATAGGGTCACACACAAGTACCCACACTGTCATCTTGATACCGTGTTGTCACAATGACTCCGGAAACTAGATAAATTCACTTGAGTAGCATAAACATTACATATGAATTCAGCGGTACGTACTAACAATGTTCATGATCACATAAAGATCACACCATGGGAGAGAGATGTATACCACATAGCTATCGTACGAGCCCTCAGCCCCGAGGGAAACTACTCACACATGGTCATGGTGATGAGGAGCTTGATGGAGAGGTTGATGAAGAGGTGCAGCCCGGAGTGGAGACGGAAGCCCGCAGCAGCCACGGCGCGGCGTGATGGCGTGGCGGCGGCGGCTGCTGCCCTTGACGGCGCGGCGGCTGTGGCTGCTGCCCTTGGCGGCCACGGCGGCAGCTCTTGGAGGCGGCGGCTGCCCTTGGTGATGGAGATGGAGTTGAGGAGGTTCTCCTCCCCAAGATGGCTGCTAGGGAGGAGGAAAATTCGTGGTATGGGGCTCCTCCCACGACCTAGGGTTTCCTCCCTTATATAGACTCTCGGATTTCCGTCATCCCATCTAGGGCTGCGGTAAATCGGGAATATCTCGGCTGTCCGGACTCGGAATTGGGCGAATTTTAACTCTAGATCGATTCTCGCGAAATTTCCTGCAACTTTCCTTTCAGGGAGACTTCCGTTTGACGCCATCTTGGGCCCGTAACGTGACCATCTTTAAAAAACGTTTCCAGACAGATTTCTGGAAAGTCCCAATTCGACTCCAATATGGTTTCCTTTTGTATTTTTGATAATTTCTACACAACAAATAGGAAAACAAGAAGATTTTACACTTTGGCAACTATTAGTAGGTTAATCCAATAAATGTCATAATATGATATAAAGTGTATATAAAACATGTGCCAATTGACATAAAACATGCATGGAACATCAAAAATTATAGATACGTTTGTGACGTATCATGTTCCTAAAAACTACTACACATTTTTTAGCAGGCCAGTAATACTAGCTCTTCCCACATGGGTTACTACACCTTCCATATGAGTGGCAGAGCTAGATGAGAACTCCTAGGTGCGTAGCTCCTTGTGAATTTCTAATACTGGTTGGCTGGGGTGGGCAATTACCCATTTATCCTATTTAAGCCAAGATTATACATACTAATTAAGCAAAATTAGGCGGCGGCGACGGCGGGGGGAGCCTCCTCCCCCCCCCCCCCCCCCCATGACTTGTGCATAGCTCCGCCATTGTTCCATATCATAAAATTGTATCTTGTAAATAATCCCTCAACATGACTTAAAAAGAAAATACCTTACGACTCACATTACTTAATTAGATCGATATAATTCAGGTATTCAGTTCTCCGTCTCCTAAAAATAATTTACATCATGTAATAGTATATTTTACTAGTGATCTTATTTTGACAGGGTTTGGTTTCATAGTGGTTTATCTTTTTTCTTCCATCTCAGTTGATTTTGTGGGACGTTAAATCAACCTCCAGTTATTACATTTTGAAAATGTTCAAAGAGATTTTTGGTTTCCCGAAGAAGGCAAAACAATTTTACAAGAACACAAAACACAAATACTATGGAACTACTTAACTTATGAATAAAAATAGCAATGTGAAAACACATGCAACTAAAAATGAAAAGTTGCACATATTTGAAATGCAACATTTTTCAGAAAATGCGCAACATAATCGATTAGTTTAAGTGAAAAAACATGCAAATACTATGGGACTAGCGAACACTTAGAAACAAATTTTATTCAAAAACATGTGGCTGCTCAATTTCTAAAACATGAGTTTGTTGTTGGTAAAAATAATCTTTATTAAGCTGTTTGGGTTATAATAATCTCTAGCTCTTGTACCTGAAAATACATCAGGTCTAGAACCGAGCTATACAACAAATTGTCCCATCCATCTAAATAAATCTAGTTGTTTACAAAATTTATTGGACCCTTGGAAATTCAAACACACTAACTCCACCTAAATTTTCTTTTGCCACGTCCTTTCCACTAACATTTTAATTCTTTAAGAGTTGACAGCTGTTTGCAACGAAAAAGTCTTCCACCACGTAAACGAGAAATGCATGTGCAAAATAAAACTATTATTGCCATTTTTCTGTTGGTTCAAATAGCAGTTGATCTAACATAATTAAATAGTTACGTTTTGTATGTTGTTGAATGTACAGAGCAATATGTTTATACGGGAGCTCGAGATCATTTCTCATGAGCTTTACCTCAAATATGACTATCGAAGACGCCTACTATATGTGGTTACATCTCTGATGATGTTAAAACTATATATTGCTTAATATTTTAGTAAGATAAAGTGCAGCTGGATCGACTTTGTTTTAAGAGAAATCCTGATACTGTCTTCAATACAAATGTTTGTCACTCTTTAACAACAAAGCGGGGATAGCTCAGTTGGGAGAGCGTCAGACTGAAGATCTGAAGGTCGCGTTTTCGATCCACGCTCACCGCATTACTTTTTCTATGTAGCGATCATATAATTTTTACTTTTTCTATGTAGCGATCATATAATTTTCCAGAGTACTTGTACTTCTGACGTTCACTGAAATTATTTCCGACCTGTTTTATTATTCGTGTTATGAAAACCTATAGTTCGACCAATCGGTTATTTGGTATTGATTCGTATGCAGCTATGTCACTAGTGGCGACAATGATAAGGTTACCATCGTGTTTGTCATTTGTGTCTGGGTCTGCAGAAAGAAACAACGATGCAACTAACTAACTAACTCCAAGTAAACACTACATCATCGTGTAGGTCAGAGCTCACAACTCGGACCTGTTTACATTGTTCATATCGCACAAACCTACAAGTGCATAGCTAACACCGTACGTTATCAGTTATCATGTTGCCAGCAGTAGCGACTACGGTGCCACTTTGATCAGCATCTGGCAGCAGTCGAGAAATACAATTCAGATTACGCTCCATCTGATGCTCCTTTTGTCCCCTATTAAGAAATTACTAGACAATCGCACCCAAAGCATTGATTGAATGCTTCAGAGACGACGTTTCAATCAGAGCGGCACCAGCGTGCGAGTGGAACACCAAGATGCTTAGGCCTCGCCATTTGTCTTCCCCTGCACTCGTTTGTTCCCGTCGAATGATCTTACAGAGCCAGGCCACAAGGTGAGCGGTGTGGGTATACTGTACTGGAGCTGTCCTGCAAAATAACAACGAAAAGTAGCTAGGAGTATAATCCATCGACATCAGAACTGACGAATTCGCCGGCCGATGTACGTAGCCGGCATTTTCTAAGCAGAGACCTTGTCGCCTCCGCGCTACTCCGCAAGTAAAGCCTGATGGATCGGCCAACATATACACGATCGACAGCACTCCCGCTTTAGTTAACCAGCCTATCGGTCGAAGGAGCGCGCGCGCGCGCATGCTAGGACGGCGCCATGGACATGCTAAGCCGGAGCCTGCAGAGCATGGGGAGCCCGGACGTGAGCGTATACTTCTCGGGCGGGTCATCGCGGCACCGCAGCGGCGCCGAGAGCGATGACGAGGAGGCTCTGCGCTGGGCCGCGCTGGAGCGGCTGCCGTCGTTCGAGCGGCTGCGTACGGGCATCCTGCGGTCGGAGGCCCAGGCCGGGCGCCGGCGGGGTCCTGGCGAGGAAGTGGACGTGCGCATGCTGGAGCTCACGCAGCGGCAGGCGTTCGTGGAGAGCGTCTTCAAGGTCGCCGAGGAGGACAACGCGCGCTTCCTCAAGAAGCTCCGCGCGCGCATTGATCGGTACGTACGCGAGCTGTTTCATCGATCATCAAAATAGTAAAGCAGTAAGTGCGTCTTACTGAAGAATGTGTGACGTGTTTTGGCAGCGCGGGCATCCAGATTCCGACGGCGGAGGTGAGGTTCAGGAACCTGAGCGTGGAGGCGGAGTGCCACGTCGGGAGCCGCATGCTGCCCACGCTCACGAACGCGGCGCTGGACGCCATCGACTCCATGCTGGGGCTCGTCGGGGTCAGCCTCGGCAAGACCAAGACCCTCCACATTCTCAAGAACGTCTCGGGCGTCGTAAGGCCGTCCAGGATGACACTTCTGCTCGGTCCACCGTCTTCTGGCAAGACAACGCTTTTGCTGGCACTGGCCGGCAAGCTGGACCCTACTCTAAGGGTGTGGATATTTCTCTCACTGTTTTCTTGTTCCACATAGTCCAGTGACTGACTGTAAACAAACACAGAGCTGTCTTTCAGCACAATCGAACTGTCTAACTCTGACAGTTGGTGGTCTTCTCTCGACTTGTAATTACTAAAGTTGTTCTGTGTGGGGGAAAAACAGGTGAGCGGGGATGTGACCTACAACGGGTACGGGCTGGACGAGTTCGTGCCGCAGAAGACCGCGGCGTACATCAGCCAGAACGACGTCCACGCCGGCGAGATGACCGTCAAGGAGACCCTCGACTTCTCCGCCAGGTGCCAGGGGGTAGGCCATAGATACGGTGAGCCGGCCGTCGTAGCATGACGACACAGTTCCTCTGATGCGAAGACAAGGCCCGTCCTAACGTCATGTGACTGACGAAGTGATATATACATGCTTCATGTGCAGAGTTACTCCAGGAGTTGATGAAGAAGGAGAGGCAGCTGGAGATTTATCCCGATCCAGAGGTTGATCTGTTCATGAAGGTACGCGCGCGCGCCACTGTATCGATTCGTGATCTAGCATTTACTAACAATTTCGTCAATCTGAATTACTGCTGATATCCGAAGCTTCTCTTGTGTTGATCGGCAGGCCACTTCAGTTGAAGGGGGCACCCTGCAGACAGACTACATTCTCAGGGTAAGTCTCCAAAGCAATCTGCACCAACGGGTTAATTTTCATCACGGTCAGGGGCGACGACCAAGTGCTTCTCCGGCGACGACCAAGTGCTTCTCCTATCGCCGCTAAGATCATCCGTATCATTTTATTTTTACGTTTTTTCGAGAAAACTTTCAATCTATTCATCCATTTACAATGAATGCAAGAAGTAACAAAAATTACATCCAGATCACTAAACCACATAGCGACGACTACAAGCACTGGAACGAGCCGAAGGCGCGCCGCTATCATCGCCCCTCCCTCACCGGAGGCGGGCAAACCTTTTTGTAGTAAACAATCAGGAAGTTGTCGTGCTAAGGCCCCATAGGACCAACGCACCACACGAGCAACCGTCGCCGATAAAGAGAAGTATAGATCGGAAGGATCCAACATGTAGACACACGAACACAGACGAACGAAGATCAGATCCAACCGGATCTGCCGAAGACAAACGCCGACAGAATCCCATGAGATTCGTCGGAGACACACCTCAACACGCCCTCCGACGACGCTAGATGCACCTCCACACCGCCAGAACGGGGCCTATGTGGGGAGAAACTTATTCCATCACCAGGGAGTTGCCGCCTCGCCTTCCTAAATAAGACACAAACCCCAAAAAAACAAGAAAACACCAAGAAACGGTGCCCTCCCGCCGGCAAGTACTAAGATCCACCCTGTCTCCATGGCCCTAAGGCCACGGGAGACCAGGCACATCGCTGGCGACGCCAACGGGAGGCAGGGAAGCACTAATCGTCTCTCGATTGAAGAGGCGTGCGAAGGGGTGCCCGCAGGCATACATTACTTGTATTGATAAAATAACGGATACAAATATGACACGAATACAAGTAACATAAAACTAGGAGAAAACAAGCGATTAAACTGCAACAAACCGCCATTGTCCAGCTACCAAGCATCCACGTCTTCCGCCTTTGCTGGAGAAGAAGAACACCAGCAGTTAGTCCACATCTTGACGTTGAAGAAATCCCTTGCCATAAGGTGAGCCCCAATAGCCACCAGCCCCTTAAGGCTGGATCTATCCCGATAAAGAACATCGGCCGGAGAAGCCCTCCGAGCCTCTTCAACATCGGATCCAGAGCCAACGCCACCCCACCCTTCAACAGGTGGTCGGATCCCCCACCATCTTTCGCAGATCCACAACAGTCAGCACCGCCGTACTCCAAGAGAAGCCCCTTCCCGCCGTCACACCTAGACGCAACGTCAGATTGGAACTTCTACAACAGTTTGGACTCCACAAACCTCTCGCCGGCGCCAGCAACACATAGCATGGGCTGGAAGACCATTATTCTTAAAACTACAAGCACCATCGGCATCAACCCCACCATGACGCCGACGGAGGAAACACAAAACGTAAAAAACTTAGGACGAAAACACCACACGAACGAGAACCGGAGCTCCCCTCCCCCTCGTGCCGCCAAGACGGCGAGCAGAGGAGAAGGGGAACGGCGGATCGCCGACAGGGAACTCTGGCTGTGGAACCGCCTGCCGGCTAGGTTAGGAACGGGAGACTGCCGAGTCCGGAAATTACTTTGCCAGTTGCTACTATAGTACATCCATATCATCTAGCAACATACGTTAAGCACAAAATGGTGTGTACGAATATGTCCACTACAAACCAAAGATCTTTAACGGTAATTACTATCCAATTTGGTATTTCTCAAATGATTGTGAAATAACTACGATTTGACCATTGAGACTCGGGCAAGTATAAAGGGGAACAAGACGATTTTTATGAGACTACAATAAATCTGAGAAATAACATTTCTAAGTGGAACGAGAAACAGTTACTCTTATATTATCTCCGTTTGTAAAAAGGTGATTTTTTTAAGGAAACAACGGGGGTGATACGCCCACCTGAACCTTTTCATTCTACAAAAATAGTTTTTACCGGGGGGAGCACATCCGACCAATCGAGAGAGGGAGTGACACGCCACTCTCGATATTCCAAACATAGACATGGTCTCAAATATGTATCTTTGGCCATGATGGCAACACATTGAACACAAACACTAGGAACCTTAAACGAAACTAAGGGGATTTAAACTCGTAGATCCTTACTCTCACATACTACTTCATGGGACTACAAATTCCTACCAAAGATGAGAGAGAACGATGGATCATAAGAAATATGGTAGAGGAGCCTATAGTATGAAATGTAGTGCCTAGGGGTATAAACTACCGACCCAAGACATGCATTTTTTTTGAAAGTAAAGATCAATATATTAAGCAAGCAAGGTGACTCATTAAAAACCTTCCGGTCCCATTAGTTACCCTGGTAAGGAAAAGAGTGCGTAAGAAACTTGCTGCTCCGAGTTCAAACCACCGTTACATCCTTCAAGAGTTGGTCTAAGAGAAACCTAGATGGCTCATCGTCCCAATTACATGAAACTTTGTTCGAAAAACAAACTCTAGCAAGTTCATGAGCCACCTCATTTGCCTTCCTCTTGCAATGACTAAATGAGACATTCCCAATAGATCCAGCAGTGGATATTATGTCAGCATAAACAGATGTGGCCTCCTCCCAATAGATCCAGCAGTGGATATTAGGTCAGCAGTGGATAGACATGCTTGGTTTAGCTAAAAAAAAAAGATATGCTTGGTTGTCTAAACATGTTTTCATACAGGCTTTGGATCGGACTGGATAGGGCTTGCCGAACCGGTCCTTTTTCGGCCTAGTGAAATGTACAGCCTGTTGTAGAGCACCGCTGGGCCTAAACCCAACTAGTTGCCGTGGCTAAAAGGGTCGGAGTTGTTCTGAAAAAAACGGGAGGCCGGAGTAGAACGAGATCTCACCACGCACAGTCGCAGACAAAAAAAAGGGGGGGGGGGGGGTCGGATTAGGAGCAGCCGCTGCCCCGAGCAGGCAGGGACGTGGTGAGCCTTGCCGGTGTGCAAGCTCACCCGCCCGGGATCGACTTCACTAGGGAGCGATTTTCCGGGCTGTCTCACCCCAGCCGGTACCGTAGCTACACTGTTCATAGAACACTGTAGTAACACTGTTCATTAGGAGCAGTGCAATAAAGTAGTCCGCTTTGCCTCACGTCTATGTGCAACAGGCGAGATTGACATGCCCGTCGGTCACCGAAGCACTGGTCTTCGGCTAAGTCTCTCAGGACGTAGTTTTGGGTTATAGGGTGTAGGTCTAGTTTAGACACATAGGTGAGGTGTGCGTGTGTGTGGTGTGCGTGTGGTGTCGTCCTGTGTGTCCGAACAGGTGCTACAACTTGTAATCCCAGAGAGGCTCTCAAAAAAAAAAAAAAAAAAAAAGCAGGCAGGGACGTTGCACACAAGGCGTTCGGCCGTTTGCGGCACCCGCGTAGAGACGAAGGGGGGCTCTGATCTTGCTTCTTCCCACTCCCTCCCGCGAGCCTCGACGCATTTGGCGATGCTGTCCGCGTCCTCTAATGCCGCTGGTGTGTGCAGATCCTCGGGCTGGACATGTGCGCCGACGTCATGGTCGGCGACGACATGCGGACCGGCATCTCCGGCGGCCAGAAGAAGCGCCTCACCACAGGTACATCTTTGTTTCTGCGCCTCAGTTTCAGCTGCACACTACTCTTCTCCCCCATTGATGACGCCGTATCGGTTGCAGGGGAGATGCTGGTCGGCCCGACGAAGGTGCTCTTCATGGACGAGATATCCACCGGCTTGGATAGCTCCACCACCTTCCAGGTCGTCAGGTGCATTCAGCAGATCGTCCACCTGGGCGAGGCCACCGTGCTGGTCTCGCTGCTCCAGCCCGCGCCCGAGATCTTCGACCTCTTCGATGACGTCATGCTGCTCTCGGAGGGGCAGGTCGTCTACCAGGGCCCCAGGGAGCACGTGCTCGAGTTCTTCGAGAGGTGTGGCTTCCGCTGCCCCGACAGGAAAGGCGCCGCTGATTTCCTGCAAGAAGTTCGTCCGTTCACAATTTTCATGTACTAGCTCATATGACACCTGGTACTGAAAAATGGCAACTTTTCATTTCACAGGTTACGTCAAAGAAAGATCAGGAGCAATACTGGATACGGAATGACAAGCCGTATGGCTATGTATCGGTACCTGAATTTGTTGCAAAGTTCAAGAAATTCCACATGGGGAAGAGCCTAAAAAAGCAGCTCTCGGTTCCTTTCAACAGGACAAAAATCCACAAATCTGCTCTGGCTTTCTCCAAGCAGTCTGTTCCGACTTTGGAGCTTCTCAAGACCTCCTTCTCCAAGGAGTGGCTTCTCATGAAGAGAAACTCGTTTATCTACGTTTTCAAGATAGTTCAGGTACCTAGATCCAAGATACCCTTACATCGACATTGCCTGATGTTTTCTCACCTACTATACTATACAGGGCAATGTGTTCTAAAAAATTATCATAAGTATGGCCATCTTTTAACTTTTATCCCTTCAACGCGATCTTTTCTTTATGTTGTCAACAATAGAATTTTAAATCGGCATGTGATTCTTTGTCTTCCTTTCTTTTGAAGGGAATCATAGTTGCTCTAGTAGCGTCAACGGTTTTCTTGCGGACACAGCTCCATCAAGATAATGAGGAAGATGGCCAAGTCTACCTCGGGGCACTTATATTTGTCATGATAGCTAACATGTTCAATGGATTTGCCGAGGCGACCCTCACCCTCGCAAGGCTCCCTGTATTCTACAAACATAGGGATTTTCTATTCTACCGGCCATGGAGTTTTACACTTC
Source organism: Poa pratensis (assembly GCA_947311845.1). Classification (NCBI taxonomy): domain Eukaryota; kingdom Viridiplantae; phylum Streptophyta; class Magnoliopsida; order Poales; family Poaceae; genus Poa; species Poa pratensis. Next base: position 44,685,702 of record CAMZMU010000027.1, on the reverse strand, counting down.
CAAATGTTCTCCTGAAAGTCCCTATGTCCTTGTTTGAGTCGATAATTTGGGTTGTCATAACTTACTACCTCATAGGCTTTGCCCCTGAAGCTAGCAGGTGCGGCATCTCGCTTTTATGTAATAATATCAAATTCAATGTTTGCTTTCTGGCCCTAACAGTGCTCATCTTCCCACAGGTTCTTCAAACATCTGATTACAGTCTTCTTGATCCAGCAGGCAGCTGGAGGATTGTTCAGGGTTGTGGCTGGCTTATGCAGGACTGTTGTCATGACTAATACTGCAGGTTCTCTTGCCCTTCTGATCATGTTTGTACTGGGAGGATTCATCCTACCAAGAGGTAATCATCCCAGTTTCCCATCACACATTGATTTCCATTCTCCTTTCGAACACAATGGATATTGTTTGGTTGGTCCATGTTATGCAACTCCAGAAATTATTGATTGTTTCCGAACATGAATAACGTGCAATTGCAGGTAAGAGTGCCATTTGGGCTTCTTACTGTCATCAATGACGATTCTTGATTAAAAAATCAGAAATGTATCTCTTGAAATAAATACAAGTACCTATACCTCAAAAGGCTTGAATCACTTATTTTAACCTTTTCATAGTGGGCACTTTTAGCCTTGACATAGCAGTTGAAATGAATCATGCTAATTTCAATTTTTTAGCTGTTACTTCAAACACAACCAATTCTCATTGTTACAGATGCAATTCCAAAATGGCTGGTATGGGGTTATTGGTGTTCACCTATGACTTATGCATACATTGCTCTTGCCGCCAATGAGATGCATTCTCCAAGGTGGATGGACCAGTCTGTAAGTCAGGTCATGATAATCTTACTATTGTGCTCTCGTACAGGTCATTGTATTTGACTATTTTTTTGTTCTTTATCATTAGGTAGCTGATGGAAGGCCATTAGGAGTAGCAGTTCTAGAAAACTCAGGTGTCTTCAGCAACAATGAGTGGTACTGGATTGCAACAGGTGCCCTTGTAGGGTTCACCGTTCTGTTCAATGTGCTATTCACAATATCGCTGATGTACCTAAACCGTAAGTCATGACTTGCATCTGAGAACTCCATCGTTTGCTTAGTCTGACAACTTTCGTGTATGTGGGTAAATAGATATTGACATTGAAGACACAACTTTGTTGTTTGGTATTGATAATTTATTCATCATTTTGTATCTTGCATCAGCTGTTGGAAAACCACAAGCCATCTTGCCTGAAGAAACTGATAAAAGCCCGGAATTTGTCCGCGAGCAAAGAATGGAGACACATATACTGCAGAGAACAACAGTTCCAACAATAGAATCAGCATCCCAAAACTCAATCATCACATGTAAGCTTGTTCTCCAAAAGAATCATATTCGCTCTTCTCCTTATGTTTGCAAAAAGACACACTCTTATATTGGCTATCTCTGATGGTTTATTATTTTGTAGTGGATAAGGTGCTTGAACAATTACGTGGCCGTGCCCCAAATGCTTCTATGTCATACATGAATTCAGATGTCAGAAATGCTCCAGGAAAAGGGATGGTTCTTCCATTTGAACCTCTCTCCATGTCCTTCAACGAGATAAACTACTATGTTGATATGCCTGCGGTATGTATGCTTATCCTTGTATTCTTTTTCTTGCCTGCGGTATGTATGCTTATCCTTGTATTCTTTTTCTTAAATTGCATTCCGTGTCATTGCTTGTTGTTTATATTTGACTATGAACTTACTAATCATGCTACACTATGTACGTCATTTTAGTCTGGAAATTTTTTTAGTGCGACTGAACTTGTTGTTCTGCATGATTCTACTTTCTTAGAAGAACCATTCTCCAATGGTTGCTTTTTATCAGCCAATGCATGATCGTAGGCTGTTTGTGGGGGCTTGGTGGTGCAAATTACGTATTTGTTGTGACATCCATTAAGTGTGCACTTGGCACTATGCAGGATACATATCTTCCCAAATTTGAGATGCTACGTGATTTATACTACCTGTAATCTCATTTGCGAGCTGTTAATCTGTCAGGAGATGAAGACTCAAGGAGTCACAGCTGATAAGCTTCAGCTGCTGTCAGGGATATCTGGTGCTTTTCGCCCTGGTGTTCTTACTGCCCTTATGGGTGTGAGTGGAGCTGGAAAGACCACCCTCATGGATGTCTTATCTGGGAGGAAGACTGGTGGATATATTGAAGGGGAAGTTTATATATCCGGCTATCCTAAGAACCAGGCAACATTTGCAAGAATGTCAGGTTACTGCGAGCAAAATGACATCCACTCTCCACAGATCACAGTCAGGGAGTCACTACTCTTCTCTGCTTTCCTGCGCCTGCCTAAGGAGGTAACTGACCGAGAAAAGAAGGTTAGCTCTTGTCTCTGATTACAGCATCAATTTTCAACTGTTATTTGTAAGTAGAGAATTTTATTGTTACTATGGTACTCACTGTGATGTTTCCTGGAATAAAATAGTGACTGGAGATCCTTTCAGAGAGGGGTGAATGAAATTGATTAACTTTTTCAGATGGATAACTTTGATTTTGGTCAGTAGGCATTTGTGGATGAAGTAATGGAACTGATTGAACTTAACGGTCTCAAGGACGCTATTGTGGGTCTCCCTGGTGTGAACGGGCTGTCGACTGAACAAAGAAAGAGGTTGACAATTGCTGTAGAGCTTGTGGCAAACCCCTCAATTATCTTCATGGACGAACCAACTTCGGGTCTTGATGCAAGAGCTGCTGCAATTGTCATGAGAACTGTTCGGAACACTGTCAATACTGGAAGAACTGTTGTCTGCACTATCCATCAGCCAAGTATCGACATATTTGAAGCTTTTGATGAGGTAATGCACCTTTTAGATACGTTATTCTCAAATATTCCCTTTATACTTTGATACTTGATTATCTTCCGGGGTTTCACCATGCAGCTGCTTTTACTGAAAAGAGGAGGTCAGGTCATATATTCTGGACCCCTGGGTAGAAACTCTCATAAAGTTGTTGAATTCTTTCAGGTCGGTGATCTGATATCCAAACTACTTCCCATTATTTGTAACAGCTTTCCGTTTCCTGTTATGTTATGGTAGTACCTTGTAACATATCTATAACTATGAGGGTACCTTCATAATTGGAGTTCCTGTGTTTGAAGCTGCTTCTTTTGAAGCCTATAGATCATGATATAATATTATGTTCTATATATTACTGTATCAAATCAGGAAATTCCTGGAGTTCCAAAGATCGAAGAGAAGTGCAACCCAGCTACATGGATGCTTGATGTAAGCTCCGCGGCAGCAGAAATTCGATTGAAGATTGACTTTGCTGAAAATTACCGATCTTCGACAATGTGTCAGTAAGTGCACTGCGCCATCAAATTTTTCCTGTAATTTGGATCGGGGTAATTTTCAAAAGAAGCACTCCTAAAAATTGATAGTAAGTTAGTGATACACCACTATGGTTTGAACTTCAGATCCTGCAACATATAGAAGGATGGACTTGCATCTTCACCTTGAACTATTCAGGCGTTTATAACAACAATTTCCTTGTATGGATTAATATTTCAGGCGGAACAAAGCATTAGTCAAAGAGCTGAGCAAGCCACCTCCTGGCACCAGCGACCTTTATTTCCCTACTCAATACTCCCAGAGCTCCTCGAGTCAGTTTAGATTATGCCTCTGGAAGCAATGGTGGACTTACTGGAGAAGTCCTGATTACAACCTCGTGAGGATGTTCTTTGCAGTTTTTACGGCTTTACTGCTTGGGATTATATTTTGGAGGGTTGGTCAAAAGATGTATGTTTTATAATGCTAAGCTATTATTTGCACAATCATTGATTCTTGTTGATTACTCGATCCTAAGTCATTTGTTATGTGGTGCAGGAATAGCTCAGCAGATCTTTTGGTCATTGTCGGATCGATGTATGCCGCTGTCATGTTTGTTGGTTGTGAGAATTGTATAACTGTTCAACCTGTTATTGCTGTGGAAAGAACTGTCTTTTACAGAGAGCAGGCAGCTGGAATGTACTCGGCTATACCCTATGCTCTAGCTCAGGTCAGTAACATTAGCAGTTCAACAGACTATGCATAACTGATAACTGTTTGATAACAATCCACTGAATATGCCTGTTCAGGTTGTCGTGGAGATACCATATGTGTTCGTTGAGGCTGTTCTTTATACTCTTATCGTCTACCCGATGATGTCTTTCCAATGGACACTAGTAAAGTTCTTGTGGTTCTTCTATGTTTCATTCTTGACCTTCCTGTATTTCACTTACTACGGCATGATGACTGTCTCGATATCGCCAAATGGTCAAGTTGCTTCTATATTTGCTGCTGCTTTCTACGCCTTCTTCAATCTCTTCTCAGGGTTCTTCGTCGCAAGATCGGTGAGCCACTTTTCTTTTCCGTTTACAAGCAACATAATAAGAACTCGAAACCACTCCCGCTGCTATCCGTGTATGCTAATCCGATTTATACCTTGTTTTTTTACATCAGAAAATCCCAAAATGGTGGATATGGTACTATTGGCTCTGCCCGGTGGCATGGACAGTTTACGGGCTTGTTGTGTCACAATACGGAGATGTGGAGGATATGATCAAGGTGCCAGGTCAACCCGATCAGCAGGTTGGACAATTCATCAAGAGCTACTTCGGTTATGATCAGGACTTCATGGGCATCGTGGCAGCAGTGCTGGCTGGCTTCACTGTCTTCTTCGCTATCATATATGCTTACTGCATAAAGACGCTTAATTTCCAACAGAGATAGAAAGTATATGCTAAAATTTTGTCATGTAGGCTACAATGTGTACTGCCTTGTACTCCCTCCGTTCCAAAATAGATGACTTTCATTTGTCTACATACGGATGTATATAGACATATTTTAGTGTGTACATACAACCATATGTGGATATATGGAAGTCAAGTAATTTGGAACGGAGGGAGTAGTTTTGGTGTTTGTTTTCGATGCCCATGGTCATGTCCTGGTTTTTGCACGAATGAGTAGCTGAAGCACGCAAGTAAGCCCTGTACATGTACGTCAAGTCTTTGGCCCTGAGATTATATTAAATGAAACCGTGGCAGAGTTTGTGATTCAAGTCTACACAAACCTTTTGAGCTGCAAATTTACCGAAGTACAGTATCATTCTTTGTATTAACTGTCATGTTTAGTTACTTTTACTACTAAGAGTGTTTCCATTCGTCTCCAACAAAAGCCCGTCTAGCTCAGTTGGTAGAGCGCAAGGCTCTTAACCTTGTGGTCGTGGGTTCGAGCCCCACGGTGGGCGACTATCTTTTTTGTGCTGTGAAAATAATTGAATCCCAAAAAAACTGTAAGAAATCTAGGAACAACCTACCCAGTCTATTGTTTTAAGAACTCGTCACACAGTGAAAATAATTGAATCAGCCTTGTTTAAAATTCTTTTGTAAGAAATCTACGGACAACTGACCTGGGTGACTATCTTTTTTGTGCTGTGAAAATAATTGAATCCCAAAAAAAACTGTAAGAAATGTAGGAACAACCTACGCAGTCTATTTTGTTTTAAGAACTTGCCGCAGTGAAAATAATTGAATCAGCCTTGTTTAAAATTCTTTTGTAAGAAATCTAGGGACAACTGACCTAATATATTTGTGGAATCAAATAACAACTTGTTGAGATCTTTGTGATTTAAAAATAATTCAATCATTTTCTTAGATTAAAACCTTAAATTCCTTAGTTCAACACGGGGAACATGGCGGTCACCTCCAATGAAGAGGTTCACCAAATTGTGACTTGTGCCAGCTATGCAAAGCATCATCTTGAGATGGGTCCGCACCTCTTATTCAAATGTAGACTCCAACTGCGTGCATGCCGCAATATTGTCTTGGATTAACCTCCGTATGTTCCCTTGCATTCATGGGTTGCATCTTCGAATGGTGGACATCTATTGGTAGGACGAGCGGCAATATTCGCAAAGGTCTAAACTCTCTCATGATTCTAGTTTGCTGACACTTACGGACTGAGAGGATTGCCAGAGTTTTCAAGCACACCGAGACCACTCCTGGAATCATTATCGCTAGCATCAAGAAGAAGGTGCCGAGGCGGCCACATGACTGCTTGCCGGAGCGAAGCGGTTGAATAGTCTCATGCCGGGAGAGTGGTCCCTTCTCAAGTTGTTGTTATTGTTGTTTTTTTGGAGCGTTGTCACACTTTGTTCTTCTATTGCCTACTGGCCTATTGTGCAAATCAATGAAAGGCAAAACTTATGGCCGTGTCAAAAATAAAAATAAAAATACACACATAGGAACGGCCAAAAGAGCGGCATCATCTTCACGCGTGACAAAACTTGTGAGTTAGAATGCGCCTTTTGTTTTTGTGAAAGTGCACATTTGACAGGTCACACTCGCCATAAGTATATAATTTTAAGACGTGTGTTACACGTACACAGCTACTAGTGTACACAAACGATAAGACCTACTCCCTCTGTTTATAATTATAATATGTTTTAGATATTGCAATGTGAACTATATACGGAATATAATGAGTGACACTAAAACGCGTCTATATATAGGATGGGACTATTCTACAACCCCTGTTAAGATATTGTAGAATAGTTATTCTACAACCTTTCAAAAACACCTTCTGAACCCGTGCTCGTGAAAAAAACCGCTCGGCCCAGTCCGCTAACTCCCACCCGACCCGGCGTACCAACCTCCCGATCGACCCACCTCCTTCCCCATTGCAACCCCCACCTACCCACCTCCCATCGACGACCTCCTCCACCCCGACCTCCGGTGCCGCCCTCCCACCCCGACCTCCGGTGCCGCCCTCCCACCCCGACCTTCGGCGCCACCAAGCCCTCAAGCCACCTCGCCGGCGGATCCCGGAGGCGCCACGCTGTCCCCTGCAGCTCGCGGATGCTGGCGATGACCAGGAGATCATCCGCCCCGTCCCCTGCCGTCCCCGCGCGGGTGCTACCAGGAGTTCGCTTCCCGTCGGCGAGGACCACCTCCGCGTCGTCCCTTCTCCTCCCCGTGCCTACTCTACTCCCCACTGGCTGCCATGGCGGACAGTGGCGGCGTCAGGTTTCAAGGGGCGTGTATTCATTTTGAACCTGGGTATTCATTTTGCCAAAATCCTCATTGTTTTTGCTAAAAATTCCGCTGTTCTACTAAAAAAATTCAAGTTTTTGTCAAAATCATGGGTATTCACTTGAAGACAGGGAATACACGATGGCGCCGCCCCTGATGGCGGACCCCTCCTCCCGCACCGGCGGCAGCGGCGCCGATCCACACACGCCTCATCGTCCCCTGCATCGCATGGATCCCGCCGGCACGCCACCATCCCTGCACCACGCGGATCCCGCCGGCGCCCCACCATCCTTCACGAGCACGGCTGGGTGCGCCGCTAGAAGTTTAGTCGTGCCCCCGCGGAAGTTAAGTGTGCGCCTCCCGTGGAGTCCATTGTGCAATTTGGGAGTCCACGCGCTCGCTCATGGCTGTATGCTGCCGCTCCAAGATTCTGCTTCCTTTTTCTGAATTTCTTTGCTGCTGCATCTGAAGATCGTTGGTGCAGCTCGTCCCTATCATTTATCGAACAACAGCAGCTCTGAACTCGCATGATGCATTCTGAATTTCTATCTGCGTGTGTTTGCTCATGCCCAGATTCAGTAACGGATGTAGTAATTATAACCTGTCACCAGTCAGTCTAGAGGAGTAGAGGGTGTGTGTGTGTAGATCGATCGATTTGTAGCTGCGACTGCAAAGTTAGACGTATAATTCGTTACGGAGGAGCTGAGTCTCTGCGTGTACTCTACTAGCCACAATAAAATTGTGTGTGTGCGCGCATGAAGTTTACTTAATTTTGTTTGGAAGTCCGGCACTGATTTCAGTTTTGCACACGAAAACAGAAATTGCAAAGTTTATTTATTGTTTAAAAAGCAAGACCACCCGTCCAATGCGGGGAGTTCGTATTTTTTAATCAGGAAGTAACCATTTGTCATGATGGAAATTCATTTGTCCGCCAAGAAATTCATTTGTCCGCCAAGAAATTCATTTGTCCTCAAACTATATCAGTTCTCCGCTATGAAATCCATTTGCGAAAATTAATGTAAAGTTCACTTACTTGATGCCACTGATGGATGACAATTTTTGTTTTCGGTTCAGGTCTGTAGTTTAGCAGTTGCTCCTAGTGCTGTTCTTTTCGGTGAAGTTCAGAGCCAATTGCATATTGTCTAAGGGTTGTTCACTTTTTCGTTACCCGAAGTTTGCTTCTTATACGCGTTAAGTTCAGTTGTTTTTCGGGTGAAGTTAACTTACGTGACAGGCGAAGTTACGTCTGCTCCTGTGAAGACGTGCAATCCATTTATGAAAAAAAAAACGAAGTTCACTTAAAAAGGCCGAAGTTAACTTATGTGACGGGCGAAGTTACGTTATGTTCCTGTGAAGACATGCAATCCATTTATGAAAAAAAAAACAAAGTTCACTTAAAAAAGCCGAAGTTAACTTATGTGACGGGCGAAGTTACGTCCTGCTCCTGTGAAGACGTGCAATCCATTTATGAAAAAAAATGAAGTTCACTTAAGAAAAAGGCGAAGTTAACTTATGTGACGGGCGAAGTTCAGAAAGGATTGTAGAATAGTTATTCTACAAGTGGTTGTAGAATAGCTGAGACCTGGGTGGGACTATTCTACAACCCCTGTTAAGATATTGTAGAATAGTTATTCTACAACCCTTCAAAAACACCTTCTGAACCCGTGCTCGTGAAAAAACCCGCTCGGCCCAGTCCGCTAACTCCCACCCGACCCGGCGTACCAACCTCCCGATCGACCCACCTCCTTCCCCATTGCAACCCCCACCTACCCACCTCCCATCGACGACCTCCTCCACCCCGACCTCCGGCGCTGCCCACCCCGACCTTCGGCGCCACCAAGCCCTCAAGCCACCTCGCCGGCGGATCCCGGCGGCGCCACGCTGTCCCCTGCAGCTCGCGGATGCTGGCGGCGACCAGGAGATCCTCCGCCCCGTCCCCTGCCGTCCCCGCACGGGTGCTACTAGGAGTTCGCTTCCCGTCGGCGAGGACCACCTCCGCGCCGTCCCTTCTCCTCCCCGTGCCTACTCTACTCCCCACTGGCTGCCATGGCGGACCCCTCCTCCCGCACCGGCGGCAGCGGCGCCGATCCACACACGCCTCACCGTCCCCTGCATCGCATGGATCCCGCAGGCGCGCCACCATCCCTGCACCACGCGGATCCCGCCGGCGCCCCACCATCCTTCACGAGCACGGCTGGGTGCGTCGCTAGAAGTTTAGCCGTGCCCCCGCGGAAGTTAAGTGTGCGCCTCCCGTGGAGTCCATTGTGCAATTTGGGAGTCCACGCGCTCGCTCATGGCTGTATGCTGCCGCTCCAAGATTCTGCTTCCTTTTTCTGAATTTCTTTGCTGCTGCATCTGAAGATCGTTGGTGCAGCTCGTCCCTATCATTTATCGCACAACAGCAGCTCTGAACTCGCATGATGCATTCTGAATTTCTATCTGCGTGTGTTTGCTCATGCCCAGATTCAGTAACGGATGTAGTAATTATAACCTGTCACCAGTCAGTCTAGAGGAGTAGAGGGTGTGTGTGTGTAGATCGATCGATTTGTAGCTGCGACTGCAAAGTTAGACGTATAATTCGTTACGGAGGAGCTGAGTCTCTGCGTGTACTCTACTAGCCACAATAAAATTGTGTGTGTGCGCGCATGAAGTTTACTTAATTTTGTTTGGAAGTCCGGCACTGATTTCAGTTTTGCACACGAAAACAGAAATTGCAAAGTTTACTTATTGTTTAAAAAGCAAGACCACCCGTCCAATGCGGGGAGTTCGTATTTTTTAATCAGGAAGTAACCATTTGTCATGATGGAAATTCATTTGTCCGCCAAAAAATTCATTTGTCCTCAAACTATATCAGTTCTCCGCTATGAAATCCATTTGCGAAAATTAATGTAAAGTTCACTTACTTGATGCCACTGATGGATGACAATTTTTGTTTTCGGTTCAGGTCTGTAGTTTAGCAGTTGCTCCTAGTGCTGTTCTTTTCGGTGAAGGTCGGAGCCAATTGCATATTATCTAAGGGTTGTTCACTTTTTCGTTACCCGAAGTTTGCTTCTTATACGCGTTAAGTTTAGTTGTTTTTCGGGTGAAGTTAACTTACGTGACGGGCGAAGTTACGTCTGCTTCTGTGAAGACGTGCAATCCATTTATAAAAATAAACGAAGTTCACTTTAAAAAGCCGAAGTTAACTTATGTGACGGGCGAAGTTACGTTATGTTCCTGTGAAGACGTGCAATCCATTTATGAAAAAAAACAAAGTTCACTTAAAAAAGCCGAAGTTAACTTATGTGACGGGCGAAGTTACGTCCTGCGTCCTGCTCCTGTGAAGACGTGCAATCCATTTATGAAAAAAAAATGAAGTTCACTTAAGAAAAAGGCGAAGTTAACTTATGTGACGGGCGAAGTTCAGAAAGGATTGTAGAATAGTTATTCTACAAGTGGTTGTAGAATAGCTGAGACCTATATATATATATACCTCTGCTATTCTAGACTCCCTTGTAGAATAAGTATTCTGGTCAACTTTCGGAACTTCCGTTTAAATAATAGGTGAACTTCCGGACGGAACACTTAGATTCGGTGAGTTTTTCTATCGTGATTTTCAAACCGTTTGTCGGATTGAAGCAAATGATATGCCGTTGGAAAGGTATGGAAAATGCGCACCTTTTTCACTTCTACAAGATTTTGAAATTAGTTACGGTTTTAAAACAAATTTAAATATACGAAACACTGTTTTTCACGTATTTTCCTCGTTTTCGTACTGTTTTGGACGCCATTTTTAAACCGTTTGTCCGATTGAAGCAAATGATACGCCATTGGAAAGATATGAAAAATGCGCACCTTTTTCACTTCTACAAGATTTTGAAATTAGTTACGGTTGTAAAGTAATTTTGAATATACGAAACACTGATTTTCGCGTATTTTCTTCGTTTTCGTACTGTTTTGGACGCCATTTTCAAACCGTTTGTCGGATTGAAGCAAATGATACGCCGTTGGAAAGATATGGAAAAACCGCATCTTGACTATCTCAGGTCAATTTTCGTAATTCATCACGGAATAAGAGCAGTTTGAAAAATAAACAATTCTGATTCTGAATTTTTATGTCCAGCGGACAGTATTTTTAAAATTACTTTCAAACCGCTTATTGAAACGTAACAAATGATATTGCGTTGGAAAGATATTGACTAGACGCAACTTTTTCGTATAGAAATATTTTCGAAATTCTTTACGGTTTGTGATTAATTTTGAAAATACGAAAAACGGAGAAAGGAGAGACATGGGAATCGATTTGAAATTAGCACGTTTGTCGTGCTCGGATTGGGAAAATCAGTACGTGTGAGTCAAATTAGACTAATATCTTTGCCAATAGCATGTGGCGTCGGTCGATTTGGACAAACAGAGCTTGTATCGATGATTTCATGCTTAAAATTTCCGCCCCGAGAAACAGAGTATAATGAACTTCCTCTGTATACGGTTGTGAACTTCAGTTTAGTCTAATGGTGAACTTCCGTTTAGTCTGTTAGTTAACTTCCGATCGTGATTTATTTTCGCGCGGATAAGATGAGAGTTTTTTGCTGAAAAAATGAACTCCACGCCCACAAGAATTGAACTTTCTGCAAACAAAAAAGTGACTTCACGGCCATGCAACAAAAATTTGTTGGGTTAATTAACTTCTAGGTTAATGAATTCCCTAACTTTCCAAACTTCCGTTTAAATAATAAGTGAATTTCGCGGGATAAACATCCGTTTAATACGAAGCAAACTTCGTGTGGTGAACTTCGCGGCTGAACTTCCGTTTTAATACGCTATGAACTTCGCGGCTGAACTTCCTAATTTGGATGCTGCTTAATTTGGAGGTTACTCTAGCGTTGGAACGACAGGTTGGGGGTCCGGGGATGGAAGAACAATACGTGCTTCTAGTGTTGTGTTCGTAGGTATAGCTGCAGGACAGGCTTCCTTCTGCCTCTAAGTAGTTAGTGATCGATCAGTTCGATCGACATGTATATCACAGTATATGGTTTTCAAGAAAAGCACTGTGGAAAACGACTAAAGAGTATTTGGATCAGTGGTAGCAGCATAGCTCCTGGTGATGGTATTCGATGCATCTTGCATTGACATGATGTATCATGTATGCATATATAGGCCAGTTAATTACAGGCCGTGCATTCCTCCCTGCTAGTATGTGTGCACGGGCCGGGTACTGGACAAAGCTTATGAAAGTGTCCTGGTTTGTAGGCAGTGGACCATGTATATGTGCATCTTGTGAAGTAAATATGTAACCACTCTTCTTGATCAACTACGGACCAGATCAGTTTTGAGGATAGTTCCACAAGTCCGTCCGGAGTAAGTTTATCAGCATCACTAGGACAAAGCCGGACACATAAACGATCACGTACAATCGATCACAGCCCTATAGCAGCTACTAACGGCTGCAAGTACGCACGTCAAATGAACATGATTTCTCGGCCGGGGACCATGGATGGATGGACGGATGGATGGATCCCAGCTTGTCGGTGAGGTGACGGTGCTGCGCCTCATAATCCCTTCCTTGAAACGCAATCAACAGAGACATCTGCGCCAGAAGCAATCTCGATCAAGATCATGTAGTGAACCTCTGTTTTATGCCTAAGTGAACTTCTGGTAACACTGCTCGTAATTTTTTATATATTTTTTCTAAAAATGAATGCCTGCCGTGTGAACGTCCAATTAAATACGAGGTGAACTTTTCATATCGCCGTAAAATATGAAATGAAATTTTGCAGTGTTAACTTCCGATTTAATATGAGGTGAATTTCCGTGATTTGATATAGTGAAACTCCGTTTTTGTTATTTTTTTCTAAAAACCAAACTCCGTGGTGAGAACTCCCGTTAAATACGATGTGAACTTCACATACCGTCGTATAATATGAAATGAATTTTTTTTGCAGTGCTAACTTCCGTTTTAATATGAGGTGAACTTCCGCGATTTGGTACTACGAACCTCTGTTTCTCGTTATATTTTTTTAAAAGCGAACTCCGCGGTGTGAACTCCCGTTAAATACGATGAACTTCACAAAAAATAAATAGCTGAACTTCCCTCGAAAATACTTGAACTTATACTTGAACTTCTTGGTTAATACGTTCGTTTTGTCTAGTGGTATTTTCACAATTAATATTTAGTAAAACAGCGATAACTTCACTTGAACTCATGTGTCTTTTTGGCTTATTTTCTTGTGCACTTTTCGTGTTGTTTACGGCCAGATTTCTAAGATGTACCGACACACTCCTCTCCTGCTTATTTTTTTACATTTACTTTGTGTATTGATGATCAATGATCTAATTCTGATCAATTACTTATGTTTTTCTTAGACTATACTTGTTTTTGCTAAACTATACTGGTCTACCATCCTGTTAACATAAAATGTACTGCCCTATCAAATAGTTGTGCTGCTCGTCATGAACTATGTGAACTTCCCAAAGAGCTTTGCAAATTTAATTTTCACCACTTATACACGGCGATTGAGATTTCCTAGAAACACACACACAAGCACACAGGTACACACACCGGCACACATGCACATACGATCCAGTCAAACGTGAAACGCACGTACGGGAGGAATTATTGACCCTTCTCATCTGTGCGTGCGGCAGTTGCAGGGGACGGAAGCTCGTCCATGGCGGAAGAGGATGGTGATGTCCTGCGGCTGGCGGTTGGGGGAATGGGACGCGGTCGCCGGCGCTGTGAACGGGGCATGGTCGCCGTTAGGGGGAAATTTCGCGCGGCTGCAAGCGGGAATGGTCGGAGCGCGGCTGCCGGTGGCGGGGCACCACTCGACGGCACAAGGAGGAACGCAGCGGCTGTGGGGAATCGGCCTGGCGACGCGATGGGAACTGCCGCGACGGCGAGGTCCTGCTCTAGCCGGGAACAGCGGGGTCGAGGCGCAACGAGAACGGCCGGCGCGGAAGGAGGCGTCCGGCGGCCGTACAGCGCGCGGCGGCGCGGAAGAAGGCGCCCGACGGCCGTCCAGTGTGTGGCGGCGCGGAAGGAGGCGCCAGGCGGCCGTCCAGCGCGCGGCGGCGCGGAAGGAGCGCCCGGCGGCGCGGCGGCACGGAAATAAGCGCCCGGCGGCGCGGCGGCGCTCTGGACGGCGGGGGGAGGCGTCGCGCTGGCCGGCGGCGAGGGAAGGTGGCACGCTGGCCGGAGTTTCCGCCACGGCCGGCTCCCGCCGGGGAAGGAGGCGGGGTGGTGGTGGCTGGCTGCGGGAAGAAGGTAGGGCGGATGGGATCGGGAGGAAGAAGTGGGTGGAGCTGGTGGGGTTGACCGGTTCAGTAGTTCACCAGAAATGAAAAGTTGACTAGAATAGTTATTCTAGAAACACTATAGGGGTTGTGTAGAATAGTCCCACTCTATATATATATATATATATATATATATAGGAAAATGGTTCTGTACTCCTAGGCGTACGTACTCTCACGTTTAATATACCACATAGGTGAATCATATATACATCTTTATCATTTTTAATATACTTCATTATTTAATAATAGATACCCCAAAGTGAGTTACATGGAAATTTTCGTTTGAATCTATATATTTTATATTATTTGCACATATACTGCTTTTTTGTACGTAATAATGGTATATAAAAAATTTGAGGACTATGGTGATAGGTTTTTTCATACTATTTGAATTGAGGTATCTAAGAATAATTAATGAGGTATATAAAAAATTATAAAGAGGTATAATACCCTCGTATGTGAGGTATATTGAGTATGGGAGTATGTACACCCAGGAGTATATAATAGGAGTCTTATATATATATATATATATATAGAGTGGGACTATTCTACACAACCCCTATAGTGTTTCTAGAATAACTATTCTAGTCAACTTTTCATATCCTGTACCGCACCCAGACTACTCATTTTCTTCCTCCGTGAGACCCGATCCTCACGCACCTTCTTCCTCCCCACTCCCCACCACCACTCGCGCGCGCCGGCGACCAGCTACGTGTGCCTCCTAATTACCATCGCAGCCTCGCCAGCTGGAGCCGCCGCATCCGCACATCCACGCACGTCGGCTGCAGGAGCTCCACGCACCTTGTCCTTTCCATCGCTGGCCGGAGCCGCCGCCTACCCGTATCCAAGCGCGCCGGTGGCCGGGGCTCCGCTTGCCTACTGCTTGCCGTCGCCAGCCGGAGCGGCCACGTCCACGCCACAACTCCTGCTTCTATCGGCGGCAAGGGCGGCCGTGGCCCCCCATCCAGATGCGCCGCCTGGCTAGGTCCAGGTCTTCTCATGGTTCCTCGTCGCCGTCCGGGGCGCCGAGCGACACCCGTCATCACCGAGCGTCGACCCACAGGACCGCCGAGCACCACCACTTTTCTCGGGTGCTGCACTCGCCGGGCGCCGCTGCTCTGAACTCCCAATTGACGCTACACGAAACTGCCATTGGCCATGTTCAGACTGCCTCGAACCACTCTTATCTGACCGGCCCCGTGCTGCCCTGCTTGATTTAGAACGGCGCGAGCGCCCGGCCAATACGTCGCGCGTGACATATGCAGTCCACCACGTCCGGCCCTAGGAGTTCACCGGCCTGGACGCTGGTGTGCGCAGCTCTGGATAGCCCGGCGCGGCTGCCTTTGTCCCCGCTGAGCTCCCTGCCCAGGTCTGGTCCGACGGCATCCGCATCCGGCATCCCTCCCGCTTCTGCAGATTTTTTCCATTGGTTCAGTTCGTGTGAGTAGCATCAGATGTGGGAAATTGCAGCTTCATGCTCCATGACGTTTCCGTCTTCTAGCTGCACCCGATGGTCTTGATCCACGCCAGGGATGGACTGCTTGTCAAATGCTCGAGTTGGAGTTTCAAGTTAGCTATGGTGTGAACTGTACTTTGCGAAAGTTTAGCAGATGTCGTCGTCCACAGCCTATCCAGCAGCAGGTCGAGTAGCGGCTCGTGTAGTTAACACTCCATTCATGTCTCGCGTAGTTCCTTGGCTTTGATTCTGAACTTTGCTGCCGCAGTTCTGAATCTCAAATTGACGTGTGGCTGATGGGGAAAAAAGGAGGTTCAGTTTATAAAAGAACATCTACCGGTGGTGTTCTGCTTTCATCTTCAAGTGAGACAACAAACTGCTCATTTGGAAACATGCGATACTACAAAAAGTGGTTCTAGCTTGCTCAATGCTTTGAATCGTTTTTCTTCGTGTACATGGTCCTGCTATGGTTGTGATTTGGGTGCAATTTGGGCAGTTCAGTTAAAATAAACAGTGGAGTTTAGATAAATCTGTTTTGGAGGTTCACTTATTTTAGCCGAGAAGTTACCTCAATCCGTGGGTCAAAAAAAATCATAGAGTACGGTATTTTCTAACATTAATGGACGGATGTTTATTCAGTTTCGTGCAGCTGCTACCAGCACCGTAGCAGGTAGCAGGGATAAGGAGTGCACTGTTGTTATTCGAGAAATTGACGAATTTTCTAACATTAATGGACGGATGTTTCAGTTTCGTGCAGCTGCTATCCAGCACCGTAGCAGGTAGCGAGCAGGCAGCTTTCCCCCATAGAGTACGGTAATGATTTTCCCTTTTCCCAGCTAATTGTGGTGCACACTGCTTTGTTTCTTAACAGTTATAGTTGGGCAAAGGGCAGTACACACCGTTGGAAATAAGGAGCGTACTGTTGTTATTCGAGAAATACATGTTCTTCCGGAGGTTTCTGCTTATAATCAGTCTTTTTTATCATTCAGTACGTGTGCAACGACTAGGGTTAAGCGTATCTATTTGCATGTACGCCACATTTCTAATTGATTCAAGACTTACGAGCTAGCTGGCTCTTTCTCTTTTGGTATGGTGAAATCATGTTGATTTTATAACTTGCTTTAGGAAATGTGCGCCACCTGCTACTTCCAGAACAAACGCCCTGCACATGAGCCCTCTTTGCTCTCCGTTCTTTCACATCATTTGCTCTCTTTTTTAACAACCATTCTCTGCTCTGTTTCTGTGTTCGGAAGTACAAATACTTATAAGAAGTGCAAGTCTCTGTGCTCCGTCAACAGAGAATAATTAGTTTTAGAAGTTCACGTATAATAATGTTCAGGAAAACTAAAGAATAAAAATAAAAACCATTATGGAGAAATTAAAGTTCACATTTTTTGTGAAACAGAAGTAAAAATTGTACATATTTTCCGAAAGAGGTTCGCCGTTACACGTAGAGGAATTCATTTCATTCCTGTCGAAGATTCACTTTTTTATTAAAAGAAAAATAAAGGGGAGTTCAATTCTTCTATATCCGAGGTTCACTTTTTTCCTAACAATAAAAATAAAATTTATTCTTGAGTAAAAAAAGATCATGTTTTTCTAAAAAAAGAGGTTCACTGTCTCAATTACGAAAGTTCACCTCATATTAGGCAAAAGTTTATTTCATATATATGCGACTATATGTGAAGTTCATCGTATTTAACGGGAGTTCACACCGTGGAGTTAGCTTTTAAAAAAATATAACAAAAAACAGAGGTTCGTAGTACCAAATCGCGGAAGTTCACCTCATATTAAAACGGAAGTTAGCACTGCAAAAAAAAATCATTTCATATTATACGAGGATATGTGAAGTTCACATCGTATTTAACGGGAGTTCTCACCACGGAGTTTGATTTTTAGAAAAATATAACAAAAACCGAGTTTCACTATATCAAATCACGGAAATTCAGCTCATATCAAAATCGGAAGTTAACACTGCAAAATTTCATTTCATATTTTACGGCGATATGAAAAGTTCACCTCGTATTTAATTGGAAGTTCACACGTCAGGCATTCACTTTGTAGAAGAAATATAAAAAAATTACGAGTGGTGTTTCCGGAAGTTCACTTAGGCATAAAACAGAGGTTCATTACACGTATTTCAGGGAGTTCATATACTCTGTTTTTCGAAGACGGGATTCTTACGCGTTAAAATTGTCATTATGATTTCCGTTTGTCCAAATCAACCGCCGCCGCATTCAATTGTCGAGTATATGAGTGTAATTTCACTCTCCCACGCTGACTCGCCCAGTCCGAGCACCACAATCGAGTCAATTTTGAATCGTTCCCGTGTAATCTCGTTTCACTGTTTTTCGTATTTTTAAAATTAATCAAAAACCATAAAGAATTTGGAAACAATTTATATACGAAAAAGTTGCGTATAGTCAATATCTTTCGAACGCAATATCATTTGTTACGTTTCGATAAGCGGTTTGAAATTAATTTAAAAAATACTGTCCGCTGGACATAAAATATTCAGAAACAGAATTGCTAATTTTTCAAACTGCTCTTATTCCGTGATGAATTACGAAAATTGAACTGAGATAGTAAAGATGCGGTTTTTCCATATCTTTCCAACCGCGTATCATTTGCTTCAATCCGACAAACGGTTTGAAAATGGCGTCCAAAACAGTACGAAAACGCTGAAAATACGCGAAAATCAGTGTTTCGTATATTTAAAATTACTTTACAACCGTAACTAATTTCAAAATCTTGTAGAAGTGAAAAGGGTGCGGTTTTTCCATATCTTTCCAACGGCGTATCATTTGCTTCAATCCGACAAATGGTTTAAAAATGGCGTCCAAAACAGTACGAAAACGAGGAAAACTACGTGAAAACAGTGTTTCGTATATTTAAAATTATTTTAAAACCGTAACTAATTTCAAAATCTCGTAGAAGTGAAAAAGGTGCGCATTTTCCATACCTTTCCAACGGCGTATCATTTGCTTTAATCCGACAAACGGTTTGAAAATCACGATAGAAAAACTCACCGAATCTAAGTGTTCCGTCCGAAGTTCACTATTATTTAAACGGAAGTTCCGAAAGTTGACTAGAATACTTATTCTACAAGGGAGTGCAGAATAGCAGAGGTATATATATATATATATATATATATATATATATATATAGCTTACTGAAAACAATGCATTAACTTTTTGTGTTCTTACAGTTGAACATGAACTACATGCCGGCTCATCAAATGAGTTAGACCCTATTCAGTGAAAGTTTTCTTCCTCAATCCATGTTAACCCATTGCGATTGGTTCAGGCAGACATCCCATTGCTTATAAGTTAATTGCTTGAAACATCTCAATAGGATTGCAAAGGGGACCAGTCAGCACACTAGCCCAGTGCCCACTAACCCACTACCAATTTAGGTCTGATGGGCTGTCAGTTGTCACCCTCCATTGAGTGACATAAGCACTGTATCTCATAAGCCATGCTGCACTATGTTAGCAAATCCTCTATAGATGATACACTCTTTCAGGCATGAGCAATCCGAGCCGGTAGGAGCTGCTTGCCTGTTCACTTATTCAGTATCTCGATGATGCTTTGCTGGCGTTCAGTAATCTCTGCCACCACTTAGTTTACTCGTCTGCAGCTGTCCTGTACTCTCCACCCAGTCCACAAGTCCACACGATGGCCTGAAGTTCTGTTAGTTCCTGTACTTGTGATGCGAAAAAAAAAACTTGAAGCGGGAGGTGTATAAACGGGGAAGGTGTATATGGAGATATACACCTCCAAATTCCCACATTCCACTAGAGATGCTCTTAGCCCATCAAATGAAAGGAAGCATCGCTCTGACGGCCCATTTATTTCAATTGAAGAAGTCACTGGAAAATTTGTGCTGCAATTTAGCGTCTGACTTGCTCAATCTAGAGTTCAGAATGCCGAGGCACGGCCTCAGAAAGGAACACTGAACAAGACAGTGAAATCCAAAGTGAAATTAGACAGAGGTCCGGAGTAAAACTTGGTAAACCAGTTGTTTCCATCTCTAGGCCAGCAAAGTCATGACCCTCAGACCTCTACATAGGACAACTTGGATGCGCTCAAGACATGAAAAAGGTATCCAAATGAGTTCTCCACCTACCTAGGATTGGCCTGTTCATTAGAGAGGACTAGTGTTAGTTAGTTAGTTTTTTTTTTTTTGGCTATGTACATCCTAACAATATAGACCGGCTGTGAGACCATACAAATTGTATCAGTTTGATGCTAACTTATGAGTTAAATGAAACGACCTTTATCCAAAAAGTGCACAAGTTTCCCTGGTAGCTAACCCACACGCTGGTACGCAGCCAGATGCTCTCCACCGAGATGGGCCAATCGTAGCAGTATCATAATGGACTACTAGTCATGTGGTGGAGCCCTTTAATAATGGAGTGTGAGCAAGCGTTGGTCTTTTATTATTCGATAAAGAGGCTACCATGTCTTTGTCTAAATAATGGAGTACTCCGAATATATTCGACGAGAGCATCATGTCTTTAGTTAGCAAGTTGGCCGGCATCATGATGATTACCACTACTGCTATGTATAGTACAAGCATATAATTGAGAGGGTACAGCAACGCTTGTCGACCACACATCGAAGCAAATAATTGAGAGGGTGACCGAGAGAAGAAGCCATGGATCTGGCGACGGGCGCCATGGGTGCCCTGGTCCCCAAGCTGGTCGAGCTCCTCAGCGATGAGTACAAGCTGCCGAAGAGCGTCAAGGAAGGCGTCAAGTCCCTCGAGAAGGAGATGAAGAGCATGCACGCTGCCCTCCGCAAGGTGGCGGAGGTGCCGCGGGACCAGCTCGACGAGCAGGTCAAGCTCTGGGCAGGGGAGGTGAGGGAGCTCTCCTTCGACATGGAGGACGTCGTCGACAAGTTCTTGGTGCGTGTCGATGATGAGTCTGAGATCGCCACCAAGTCCAACAAGCTCAAACGGCTCACGGAGAAGATGGCCGGCTTGTTCAGTAAAGGGAAGGCTCGCCATGAGATCGCCGGCGCGATTGAGGACATCAATAAGAAACTCCAAGAGGTCGCTAACAGGCATGAAAGGTACACTGTTGATAATATTGTTGCTATGCCTGCAGCCGTGACGACAATCGATCCTCGCCTTGGAGCTATGTACAAGGAAATCACAGATCTTGTGGGCATTTCTGGTTCAAGAGATCAAGAGCTAATGAAGTTTCTCTCAGAGGGAGACGACGAGACCAAAAACAAGTTGAGGATTGTCTCCGTTGTCGGGTTTGGAGGGTTGGGTAAGACCACTCTTGTTAAAACAGTATATGACAAGATCAAAGAAGATTTTGATTGTAGGGCTTTTGTTCCTGTTGGTCGAAATGCTGACGGGAAGAAGGTTCTCATGGACATCCTTCTTGATCTTGACATGTATGAAAGTCATTTTACCATGTTGGATGAAAGACAGCTCATCGATAAACTCCGGGAAAGCCTCGGGAAGAAGAGGTACCTACATATCACCTGCCATTTACTTAATGATGGCAACTAGCTTACCTTGGTAATTATTGTTATTGTAATTGTGCAATCCAATAATGATCTCATAATTGATATAGGTACCTCATCGTAATTGATGATATATGGGATGAAAAATTGTGGAGAGTTATCAACTGGGCTTTCTCTAGGAGCAACAATTTCTACAGTCGGCTAATCACGACAACTCGTAATGCCAATGTGGCTAAACTATGTTGCTCGTCTATTAATGGTTTTGTTTATCAAATGAAACCTCTGAGTGACGATGATTCCAAAAGGCTCTTCTATAAGAGGATCTTTTCTCACGAGAGTGGATGTCCCCCTGAATTTGAGGAAGTGTCCATAGATATATTGAAGAAATGCGGTGGAGTGCCGTTAGCCATCATTACTATAGCTAGTCTTTTGGCTAGAGATCAACGGGTAAAACCTGTAGATGAATGGCATGCTTTGCTTGAATCTATTGGTCGTGGGCTTAAAGAAGACCCAAGTGTAGAGGAGATGATGAGGATACTATCGTTTAGTTATTATGATCTTCCTTCGCATCTGAAGACATGCTTATTATATCTAAGCATGTTTCCGGAGGATCACGAGATTAGAAAGGATCGGCTGATATGGATGTGGATTGCGGAAAGTTTTGTCCAATCTGAAATGGGAAAAACCAGTCTTTTTGAGACCGGAGAAACTTATTTCAATGAGCTCGTGAATAGAAATATGATCATGCCGGTATATTATGATGCACAGGTTATATAGTAGCTTGCCGAGTACACGATATGGTTCTAGATCTAATTTCTTCCTTGTCAAGCGAGGACAACTTTGTTACTGTATTGAATGGTACTGGTGATAGCATGTCTTCTCAGAGCAATGTCCGCAGGCTGTCCCTACAGAATGCTAGAAAAGGAGAAGTCCAAGCCACACCCCTCAAATCTGCGAGTATGTTCCAAGTGAGGTCCATTGCTGCATTTAAACCTGGTATTGATCTAATGCCGTCTTTCTCGAGCTTTGTTGTTTTACGTGTATTGGATTTGACTGGATGTGGTCTTGGTGACCATAGTCATCTAAACCTTCGGGACTTGGGGAGTATATTGCACCTGAGGTACCTAGGTCTAGCCAAAACAGGAATTTGCAAGGTCCCGGAAGAAGTTGGAAAGTTGAAGTTTTTGCAGGTGCTTGATTTGAGTGGAAATGGTGATGTGGAACTGCCATCGACTGTTATTAACCTGGGAAGATTGATGTGCCTACTTATTTATATTGACTCCGAGAGGATTCCAGATGGGCTGGGAAACCTGGCATCCATGGAAGTTTTGCGCATGATCCGTTGTGACTCCCTAAGCATCGTGAAAGAGCTCGGTGGCATGGAAAGATTGAGGGAGCTCGGTATTGAGTTTGATAATTGGAGCTTTGATCTGGAGGAAGCTTTTGTGGAGTCGCTAGGTAAGCTGTCCAACATCCAAAGTTTACAAATTCTTTACGGTAGTGAGGGTGTGGAATCAATGGATCTTTTGGGGGAACGTTGGACGCGCCCCGAAGTCTCCAGAAATTTGTCACAACCGGATACCATACCAGATTCTCTACACTGCCAGCATGGATAAGGAGGGATCCCTCGCATCTGTCGCAACTCTCCATCTTAGATATTGTTTTCGAGGAAGCGGGACAGGAAGATCTGGACAGCCTTGGAAAGTTACCGGCTCTTCGTACACTCGCCTTTCGGAGCCACCGCTGGAGCGGGCTACTACTCGTCGGCGCTGATGGGTTCCGTTGTCTAACACAATTCTTTTTGTTTTCCCCGTCACCTGGCCAAATCGTGTTCCAGCCGGGAGCTATGCCCAGGGCTGAAATATTTCAGCTCTATATCTGTATACCAGTGCGGGTCATAAACGAGGAAGCAGTTTGCGATGGTTTGGATTGTTCTGACCTGGGAATGGGGAACCTGCCGTCCCTTCGGAATGTCACTGTTATATTCTGGCATTATGGAGCGAAGGTCGAGGAAGCCAAGCAAGCGGAGGCTGCGCTGGAGAACGCACTCCGCGCCCATCCTAACCGTCCCAACTTTGACATCAGGAGGTACGCGATTACCAACCATGATGCTAATTTCTTTTCCCTGAGGTACGCTTTTATGCATGCATGTCTGACTGACGTTTATTATTTCATACTTCCGAAGATGTTCGCTCCGAGGCTGAGGAGGAGGAATGAAGAACCTGCACGGTACATATGTATGTTTCTTTCCCGTTTAATGATTCCAGAATATATAGATATGCACGCATACTTTATTTCTTCTTCTCTAATTCAAACAGCCATGCTTATTTTGCGTGACACATTATTCTATATATAGGCTGTCATTGTTTACTGGAGACCATGCGTACCGCCAGCTGCGACATCCATCACAACTTGTTACCCGTTGAGTTCTTTTCTTGGCTTAAACCAAAAAAAATGAAAAAATATATCGAAAAATAAAAGTATGTCTTTCATAGTTCCATTTATGATTTTTAGTTCCTCGCTCAATACTCTCTATTTAGGAAAAAAAATAGTACTATGCTCTGTTATTTTTCTTAATTACTTGTGATTATTTCTTAAAATAGTGTGCGCTCATTTTAGCAAAAAAAAGAAAAAATATTTTTTTTGGCTTTCGTAGCTTGTACGAGTATGTTGCCTCAAGAAAAAAATCCAAAAAAAAGTTATGGATGTGTTTTTTTATGGTATTTACTTGTTCCAGATGTTTTTTTTTTTTTTGTGTTCGGTTGTTGGGTGGATTTCTAGGGGTGTGGGGGGGTGGGGAACTCCGCCTATAATATTAATGTTAAGTTTACACTTAATATTATTGTGTAGCCGGTCCCAAGCCCGGAAAAAGGAGGAGGGTCCAACCCGATATTTCTTGATGGTTTTTTACCATGCATGATGCTTAACCAAAAAAACCTGTGATTTTCTTATTACAGTTGTCCTTTTTCCGTTTTTAGTTTTCTTTTTTATATCAGAACTAGACTCCCTTTTATTCTATTCAAGCATTTCACAATATCTTTGGTAGAAAAATAGCAGCAGTCATGGTATTAAACTTTGGTAAAAGTTGAGTGAACAGTGAAGTACACTAGAAAGAAATGCAGAGGAAGCATAGCAGGGAAAAGAAAATTGGGAGCCGTCTCTGGCGGCTGGCCTCACATGCCTGTTGCACCCGGCCGTATCATGAGTTCCAATGCTGACATGACAATGGAGTTTCAGTACCATAATTTGTAGCAAGCTCGCATCTGAATCTCACATGGAATTATCCCCTCTAAATGAAGAAAAACTGTTATTGGGTTCCTCATATATTTAGATACAAGCCATGGCTAGTTCAGAAGAACACAGTTCTCACAGATTGAATGCTCTGAAAACAATCCTGTGAGCAACAGATGACTTTGCTCTTCTCTCTGTTATTACTGATGGTATGACTTTCTTGATCGAACTATTTTTTTTAAACTAAAAATAGTTTTTTTAGTTACTTTCTTAATCGAACTAAGAACAACTAAGTGCATCCAAGGATACTAGCTACTTCCATTGGAATGAGCTATTTCCTTACTTCGTTATCTAAAAGAACCAAATTGTTAAATAATTACTTTGTGTTGATCCAGAGTAGGTTAATGAGATGTACTTTATTATCTATTATATTCTAGTTACTAATAAGGGAGATTATCTTGTTCTTTTGTGTTGTTTTGCAGCGATGCTCTGTTTGAATACGCCCAACAACTGAAGAATTTGGGGAACGTACACTTTGTTAGAGCTGCTCTCCGAGGCTCTCGGGCTCAAACCAAGCTACATCGAGTGCAACCAAGGACAGATCATACTCTGCCACTACTACCCCCTTGTCCCCAGCCTGAACTCGCCACAGGGACAAGCCGGCATTCCGACTCCTGGTTCCTCACCGTGCTGCTCCAGACGAAATCGGCGGCCTCCAGATCCTCCATGAGGACCGGCGGGTCGACTTCAAGCCAACCCCCAGAGTATTCATTGTGAACATTGGGGATCTTCTGCAGGTATATACATTGTGATCAGCCAAGCATGTATTTTTTTCACACATGAGTATCATGCCTGATCATTCTGAATTGCTTTGTGTTTAAAAAAAAATGTGCAGCTGATTTCCAATGACGGGTTCAAGAGCCTGGAGCATAGAGTGGTGGCCAACAACGGTGCGCCGAGGGTCTCGATCACGTGCTTCTTCAAGCACGCATTTCCGACGAGAATGTACAGTCCGATCAAGAACATGCAAAGCGCTAGGCCAGGCGTGTGTCGGCCGTGGCCATCACCAGGTGTCTCGATCACATTGGAACGTGGCAAGAACATGTAGAATTTCACCCAATTTTTTGTTTTTGTTGCAATTATCAATGCACAGTTTGTTGGAGCGACTCACAAACTGGCGTAACATTGCAGTGTATTTTCATCAGTGCACAAGATTTATTCAGGATGTTGCTGCCCATGCGAAAAATTGTTGCACCAAATTCATCTAAAATTGGCCAGTTGTAAAGTTTTTGTACAACTCATTTACAGCCCGTTTGTAGAAAATGAACCAACACACGAAACAAATACTAAGCACAAGCCGATATGAGTTCACTACTATTACTTACATAATGTGCACCATTCGAGCGCCCACCTGTTGTCCTGTTGTACACTACTCGATCACTAGCTCGAACTAAACCTAGTATAAACTAACAGAAATTTAGCTCACCCAAAAAAAAACTCCAAACCCTATTCTAAGTTTCTAACGGTCAACAACGTACACGATACTGCGGGCTAACAAAATTCCACTTTTCAGACATATATCTACACCATGCCGGAAAGCTCCTAGAATAGGAACCGATCTCAGGTTTAGAGTGGCACGCAAACACTTTTCTAATTCTGCGATTGCGTTAGACTGACGAACGCAGCTTGTCAGCGGCATGAGGTTGCGATCAAACGCCACTGTTGCGACCAAATACTCTCTACATGGCCCAGAATCTATCCGGGTCAAGGCTAAACAAGGAATAATCCTGGATCTCCAGGTTCGCGACATGCCAATTGACCAGTCCAGCCTGGAGTGACTTGACAAGAAAGAGGACAATAGGCATTATCCACCATTCATCGCCACCCCTGCCCTTGAAGCTGCGGATGCGCCAAAGAACAAAAAGATCAGCATGTAACCAGTACTCGAAGTCGATTGAAATGCTATCACTACAAGTACATAAGGAATCTAACCTTCTGCTGCTTGATGCATGAGCTGAAGACGCCGTCAAAGAAAATATCCCAGAGTACATCACCTAGTAGGAAAAAGGCTACTAGTGGCGTAAAAAAAAAGCTTACCGCTGGCGCACCCCTGTACGCCAGCACTGCTACGCCGTAGTAAGGGCTACCGCTGGCGCACAATTTGTACGCCAGCGGTACTACAAAGCCGTGTGCGCCGGCGGTAGGTCACGGTAACACTGGCGTACGCCTTCGC
Organism: Poa pratensis; assembly: GCA_947311845.1. Classification (NCBI taxonomy): domain Eukaryota; kingdom Viridiplantae; phylum Streptophyta; class Magnoliopsida; order Poales; family Poaceae; genus Poa; species Poa pratensis. Next base: position 44,658,987 of record CAMZMU010000027.1, on the reverse strand, counting down.
CCGCCAGCGGTAGCTACTATGTACGCCAGCGGTAGGGTTTCTGGATTGTGTGCTGTACGCCAGCAGCATTTGAATATGTACGTCAGCGGTATATTCTCTGGAATTATGTTTTTCTAAAAAATCGTATTCCAGCAGTATATACAGGTACAGTTGACAAAAACAGTACAAATATACGATTCCAGAAGTACAAATAGACAAGTGACCAAATTATTGGTTCATCACGTGCATTACAAACCGAAATAGACAAGTGACCAAAAGTTATCATATACGAATACATCTCGATGGAGTCTCTAGTTTAGGTCGCAAGGTTTTAAAAGCAAGTAGTCATCTAAACTACAATCACATACAAGAGAACCGCAATGACGATGAGTAAGAAGGGGATCACGATGAAGTTGGTCTTCATCCGGTTCTTCCTCTCTTCCGCTAGCAGGTGGTTCATGTACCTAGCTTCCGCCTCCGCTTTACTCTTGTAACCCTTGAAGTTGTTGTCTTTGAACTTGTTCACTTGCTTCAGACTGTCTTCCCACTCGGCGTAGACTCCTGGAACCCTACCTTCGTACACCACATACCACTTCTTCATCTCTATAAACAAGACAGATAAAAATATTAGGCAATGAAAGACAAGAGTTCACATGTCCGCAAATAATAGTTAAATGGGTGCAGAAAGATGTAAAGTCTGATATAATGACACACAAATCAAGTAGGGCCAACTCAAAAGCATGCCTCATATATATACTTAGATTGGACACATAAATTTCAGGGACGGTGCGAGTGAGCCAAATAGGATGCACAATATGTGTATTCGTGCATATCACAAGGATCACTTGCACCGTACGATCACATAGTGCCACACATTTTAATCATCGGCATTCTAAGAAAAAGACAGAACTAAACAAAATTGATTTGGATTTGTGCATCATATTTAGATTGGACACACATTTCAGGGATAGAGCTAGTGAGCCAAGTAGGATGCACAAGATGTGTATTCGTGCATATCAGAAGACTCACTAGCACCACCCCCAGATCACACGGTGTCACAACATTTTAATCATCGGCATTTTAAGAAAAAGACAAAACAAAACAAAAATGATTTGGATTTGTGCCTTATACTTAGATTGGACACACACAAATTTCAGGGATGGTGCTAGCGAGCCAAGTAGGATGCACAAGATGTGTACTCGTGCATATCACAAGGCTCACTAGCACCACCACCAGATCACACGGTGTCACAATATTTTAATCATCGGCATTCTAAGAAAAAGACAAAACAAAACAAAAATGATTTGGATTTGTGACTCATACTTAGATTGGACACACACAAATCAAGTAGGGCCAACTCAAAAGCATGCCTCGTATATATACTTAGATTGGACACATAAATTTCAGGGACGGTGCGAGTGAGCCAAGTAGGATGCACAAGATGTGTTTTCGTGCATATCACAAGTATCACTTGCACCGTCCCAGGATCACATAGTGCCACAATATTTTAATCATCGGCATTCTAAAAAAAAGACAAAAAAAACAAAAATGATTTGGATTTGTGCTTCAGACTTAGATTGGACACACATTTCAGGGATGGAGCTAGCGAGCCAAGTAGGATGCACAAGATGTGTACTCGTGCATATCACAAGGCTCACTAGCGCCACCCCTGGATCACATAGTGCCACAACATTTTAATCATCGTCATTCTAAAGAAAGACAAAACTAACAAAAATGACTTGGATTTGTGCCTCATACTTAGATTGGACACACACAAATTTCAGGGATGGTGCTACCGGGCCAAGTAGGATGCACAAGATGTGTACTCGTGCATATCACAAGACTCACTAGCACCACCCCTGGATCACATATAGTGCCACAACATTTTAATCATCGACATTCTAAAGAAAGACAAAACTAAACAAAAAAGATTTGGATTTGTGCCTCATACTTAGATTGGACACACATGTACAATCTCCAGGGATGGTGCTAGTGAGCCAAGTAGGATGCACAAGAAGTGTATTCGTGCATATCACAAGCTCACTAGCACCACCCCTGGAACACATGCATAGTGCCACAACATTTTAATCATCGGCATTCTAAAAAAAGACAGAACTACACAAAAATGATTTCGATTTGTGCCTCATACTTAATCATCGGCATTCTAAAATACGACAAAACTAAACAAGTTCAACGGAAAAAGGAGTTCACATGTCCGCAATAATTAAAAGCAACATAATTAATTAAGCATGCACGATTCATAACCCTAAATAGCATCGATCACACAAGCTCAACGACTTTCGAAACTAGCGCTAGGCAAGTTAATTTAGAGATACAGTTTACAACACAAGTTCATCGATCGTTCTAAATAGACAAGACACCATCACTTCTTGCTCGGCTTCGGCTTCGGCGGGAACGGGAGAGAACCATCTAACGAGTTGAATGGCCTGTGATCTTCACCCTGCATTGCTATGCGCCTTTCTATCTCGGCGTTCGATGGTCGTACACGGCCGTAGTAGAACACCCCTTCGTTATGATAGACATCCTTGTTGATTATAGTCGCAATCATCTGCTGGATGCGACCAAACTCTTGTCTGATTTCAGCATCACTGGCCTCTGCCATGTTCTTGCACCATTTATCGAGAGCAGATGTAAATTGTAGTCGTTGTTGATCCCGTATGTACTCCCGCATTTGAAGGATGGCGTACCAGGCTTCCCTCATACTGCCTGGCGCCTGCTTGATGCAGTGGAACTATGTTTTGTGGCTGAATATCAGCTTGCCTCGCCCGAGGTTTCTTCTTTTGACAGGGCCTTCCCTGAAGGAGTAGCCGTTGAGAGCTTCATCCAGAACAGCCTTGATGTGGGTGTAGTCTTTCTTCTTCTGACCACTCCCCGAGTCAAGATAAAAGTCATCCGATTCTTGAGGGTACGGAACGATGAGGGTGCCGTGTTTGTTACTGCGCAAAACAGTTCAAAGAGACCATCATTCTCAAATTAACCTTTGTACATGCAAATTTAACGATGGAAATCTACGAAAGCATGTTATGGCGGCTAGCGAATGACTTACTCAGGAAAGTAAGGCATGACAAAGATTTTCTTGGAAACATTCTTCACCAAGAAATCTTCGATGAACTTTGTACATGCCCGACCCCCAGCGGTGTTCACGTTGCCCTCATGCATGTAGAAGGGGTCAATTATCGCGATGTCCGGGCTAACCTCTTTAATGAGTTGGTGCGCCATACTAAGCGCAATCAGGCGGACAATGGATGGGTGGAGCGCTTTCATGTGGAACATGTCGAAAATGTCATTGAATCTCACGAAGAACACGTCCCCGGGGGCTTCATCGAGAAAGCCAATGCCCTTTGGTACCTTTCCCACGAAAAGCGGGTATGTTGGAGATTTTTCTAAGAGAAGATTGGTCTCCAAATAAAGAACACTGTCATGGAGGCTCCTCATCTCCCCAGTTATGATATCGAGCCACTTCGGCGGCAGCATCGGTTTACCCAACTCATGGATCAAATGCCAGTTGAGGATGGGTACCTTGTCCTGAACCCGGATCAGCTTCCCAGTCCCCAAGCACCGGCTGGCTGCTGGAGGCACCGGCACTTTTCTTAGTTCTTTTCCGTCCCGTCTTCTTAGGCTCCTTCACGAACGACTCTTTGAGCGGCTCTTAGAGTGTGTCCTGGCTGAGACCAGCTGGACTCTTGGTGTTGAAGGGGGCAGCTTCTGGCATTTCTTGAGAACTGAATAGACACTTCGTGCACTGATATTTCTCTGGGAGATCAGGCACGGGAGTATTGGGATCACGGTCGGGTGGATCAAGAGGACCCTGGTGGCCAGCTCCGTCGTCGTAATCAATGAGGAAGTCATCGAGGTCATCACCATTGTCGTGATCTTCCGCAGGCTCTGCAGGTGCAGTGGCCTGGTCTTGGTTTGGCGCCGACGCGACTGGTGTTGGCTGTGGGGTGGTGGTAGGAGGGTCCAAACGAATCAGTGCTTTTGGCCATAGCATGGGCCAAATCAAGCATTCTTGGAGGTTTAACTTGCTATCGGCTCCGGGGGGTTGAGTCGGAGGATCCAAATTTCCGCAACCCGGGAACACCCGATCCAGTGTAACCCTAAACATGTCATCGTCCATAGGCCGTGTGTGGAACACGCGGTTAAGTGATGTCACGACACGTGCTTTTGCCACATCCTTGAGCTCATTGTTCACACGCAATAGCAATGTGCATCTCACCTCGTCGGCCTACGAAAACATGTAAGGCGTTAGAGAGGGTGCCAAGAATGAAGTAATAACTTATTGAGACTTTTGCGACGCTTAATTACCGTGAGAGCGTTGAGCTCGGCTAATGTCGATGGACCGCGGACGGCCGCCGGCGTGCAAGAGATGGAAGGGCTGCAACTAGGCGCGGTGACGGCCGGCGATTCCTCCCTACTATGTGCATCGTTGGTAGCCGGCGTATCCTCCCTACCAGAATTAGGGTTGGCGACCGGGTTCTGCACAATAGGCACCACATTGGCGCCTAAGCTGATCACGGGGACAGGCCCTTGTCGGCCTCCGTCCATCCAAGCCACGAGCGACTCCATCATGGTAGGAATGAGGGAGTTGACCGTCTTTGTCACTTCGTCATGGATTATGTTGGGCATGTTTGATTTCACGGTCTCCAATTCCTGTCTGACATCCATCTGCTTGAGCCTCTTCCTCTCCTTTCACGTCTCCTTGTCCTCGGGGTAATAATATGCATGTTTGTGACCGAGTCCGGCGCCGACCACACATGACACCGGCACCTTCTTTACCGTGTTCAGCGCCCTGTTAAAAGGGTTGTCCCACGGGGCCTTCATCGCCGACCCCTGGGTTGAGGAGCCTTGAGATTGAGCAAGTGTTGCTTTTTCTTCTTCCTTCAGATATTGCTTCTCAAGATCCTTCACCTTCTGGTTCGTGAGAAGTTCCCCGGTTTTGAGATCTTCCTTGTATCGGGCCCTGATAAATCTTTTTCCCAGCGGGTCTTTGATCTTGTCATAGGGGTTCGACTTTTTCCTTTCTGCGTCCTCCTTCTCCCAATTTTTTTCCTTTCCGGGGTAGCCACGGCTTCCGAGATTGTGGGGAGCTATGTTCTTCTCCCGCATCTCTTTCCCCCACTTCCGAAGCGCCTTCTTTGAAGATAGGCCTTCGTTGTCCCTGAAAACCTTGAAGTCCTCTTCCGAAATGGAGGGCCACTGGTGGTGGATCTCAGGGTAACCGGCACCTTTATCAAGCATCTTCCTCACATTTCCTTTCCAAGTGCCCAAGGCTTTGCTGAACTTGATGAGGGCGGCTGAGTTTACCAGATTTTTCTTGAGATGCTGGTTATCGTAGGGTTCCGGGAACTTGTATCGTGCGTGCAGCTTCTGAACGAGGAGGACGGCCACAGGTTCTTTGAGTTTGTCCCTTATGTTCTCCTCATTGAGGTTGGCGACCTCTCGAAGGATGCATGCGCAGGCGTTGCCGTACCCTCTTGCAAGATACTCCGGCTGTGTAGGAAGACCGCTGGCGGGGTCCACATCTGTAAATGCTTCTCGGAGGGTGCTGAGCTTGTTTGGGCGCCTCTCCTTACGTTGACTCTTGGCTTCGCTACAATCAGTGGTCTCGTTGCCATCCCCGGCGCCACTAGTAGTGGTCTCGTTGCCCTCGCCACCAGTATTGGCCTCGTCGCCCGTGCCCTCATTACGGGCTTCCTCCATCTCAACGTCGCCATCATGCAGAGTATCCTCCATCTCCTCGTCGCCTGAGTGTCGAAGAATCGACAAGTAGGGATCCTCTAACGAATCATGGCCTCCTAGCCGAGAACCCCCGGCCTCGTCATTGTGAGCCATCTTCGCACTAACTAAAAAACTCGTAGTTAGTAAAACAAATATAAGAAAATTCACTTAAGTATTTAAGTAACACTATTTAAAATTCACCTAAGGATTCAAAATCCAAATTGTCCATTTAAGTAAAATTCACTAAAGTATTTCAATTTCTTTAATTCAAATTCACAGAAAATTCGGGCACTCAAATATGTCCTATTTTTAGCAAAAGTCATGCCAAAATTTACGGAAAATTTCGGCATAACCTTTGCTAAAATAGGACATATGGAGTACCCGAAATTTGCCGGAACGGAAGTTAATCGACATTCCGGCAATCTCAAGAGCCTCATGGGTACCTGCAAATATTTCATATACACAAACATTCCGGCAAATACATCTTCATCACATCATCACCACCACCACAAATTCATCACGTGCATCATCACCACCACCACCACCACAAATACATCATCATCACATCACCACCACCACCACCACCACCACCACCATCAGCAAAATTAAAAGGGATGTACTTGGATAATTCCAGTACCAGATCACCATCATCTCACAACCACCAGATCATCACCACCACAATTTAAACATATGCATAACTAAAATGGCAGATTTGACCTATAAACAAATTTAAACAAATTTGAACCTAAACAAATTCAATTTAAATTCAACTACAGGAACCTAAACAAACTACAGGAACCTAACTAAAATGGCAGAAGATAGCAAGGAGGGAGGAGGGAGAGAAGGAGGGAGAGGAGGAAGAGGGAGGGAGCATTTTCACAAACACCTTCAGTGCATACTAGGAGGGAGAGGAGGGAGGAGGAGGAAGAAGATGGCAAGGAGGGAGAGGAGGGAGAGGAGGAAGAGGGAGGGAGGAGGAAGAAGGCTACCTCGGGGCGGCGGCGTGGGCGCTTGGGGCCGGGCCGGCATCATGGGCGCTCGGGGCCGGTGCGCACGCGGCGGCGGTAGAGAGAGGGGGCACGAGGGAGAGGCAGCGCAGAAGATGGCGGTGGCGCGGACGGCGGTGTGGGCGCTCGGGGACGGCGGCATGGACGACGGCGCCGTGCAAGAGACCTCTCGGTTTGAATCGAAGAAGAGTGGGGATTGAAATGGTGTCGCACGTGGCTAAGTCAATAAAGTCCTCCTACGGCAACTTACCGCTGGAGTACATGCGCCCCTGTTCATCAGCGGTAAGTTACCGCTGGCGGACAGGTTTGGTTGTACGCCAGCGGTAAGTTTGGTACCGCTGACGCACAGGCCAAGACGTACGCCAGCGGTAAGTATTTTTTCCTTTTTTCTTCTTTGTTTTTTGTTTTGTTTATTCTGTTTTCTTTTTTTCTTCTTCGCTTTCCTATTTTCTGTTCATTTGTTTTCCCAATTCTTTTCTTGTTTTCCCAATGCTCAAATTTTAAAAAGGAGTATGGCTTTTTAATAAAGAAGTGCAAGGTCAAAAAAGAGGTACATATAATAAGTGCGTCATCAGTTGATCGAATATACAAAAGAGAGGTACATATAATAAGTGCATCATCAGTTTATCGATACAATTGCTTAGTTATACAAAAGAGAGATACATAGTTTCGTCGCATGCAATGCACACATATCGCGCGTCTTTGTCAGCGCTTGACAATCTTCTTGCCTTTTTTGGTCGCAGTTGAATAATTTAGCCCCACATCGTGACTTCTTCTTTTGAACGGATGACCTGACCTAGGTAGCGTGGTCCTGCTTCTTCTTGTGGTGTATGTTGCCTGATCATCCTCATCTTCAATATTTGGGTCACCGTACTGGTCGAAGTCGTCCTCGTTGGCGACTCCATCCATTCCGATGACATTCCTTTTGCCTCTCCTCACGACAACACGGCTAGGCCGTGACGGGTCGGTTATGAAGAAGCATTGGGACACGTGCTTAGCCAATACCCATGGCTCATTTTGCACGGTGACGTTCGCGCTTAAAGTGCCGGCTTCGGGTATAACCATGGTGGTGAAGTATCGGTCTTCTTTTATGACGCTCGATCTCCTAGTCCATCTGACACGGAACATCGGCACCTTCTCTCCAGAGTAGTTAAGCTCCCAGATCTCCTCGATCCTTCCATAGTATCTTAACTTTATGTCACCGGTGTAGGATTCCATCGTTACCCCTGAGTTTTGATAATCAGAGGTTTTGTCCTTTTCCTCCATGTAGAATGTGAACCCGTTGACATCATATGCTTGAAACGTTGTGAGGTTGGGCGCGGGGCCATGTCACAAGGCGTATAAGAGTTTACCTTCCACAGAAGTCATTGGCGGGGGATTAGCGACAAGCTGTTCTTTGAACCAACTCAGGAAAGAGGAGTTGTGCTCTCTGATTATTTCTCCTCCAGTCCTCTGCTTGCCCCGGTCACTGTACTTCTTCGTAATCATGCTTTTGTGCTCTTTCAACCAAGCATCGACCATTTCAATGTGTTGTAGAGCTACTAAGTTTGCCCTGTTAAAGTCGACGCGTCGACCTTCATAGTCCACATGCAATTCCCTCCGGCCATTTTTGTGACCTGCTCCATCGAGCCTGCCAAGGTGCTTGTTTCTGGGCAAACCAATAGGGTCCTCGACGTCCAGATGATTCGTGCAGAAAGAGATGCACTCTTCGGTGAGAAAGCCCTGGACGATGCTTCCATCCGGATGGGCCCTGTTACGAACGAATGCTTTGATGACCCCATTCATCCTTTCGAACGGCATCATGTTGTGCAGGAATGACGGCCCGAGATAGATGATATCCTCCATGATATGGACCAACAGATGCACCATAACATAAAGAATGCGGGCGGGAAGTAAATCTCAAGCTCGCATAGTATCACAACGATCTCTTCCTGCAGCCTTGAGAGTTGATTCACGGTGATCGACTTTCGAGAGATCACGTCGAAAAAATTACAGAGGCCAAAAAGGGTTTCACGAAAGTGCTTGTCCATTATCCCTCGGATCGCAACCAGAAGTATCTGCGTCATCATCACGTGACAGTCATGAGACTTCATCCCGCTGAATTTTTTGTTTCTTCGGGTCTAGATATCCGCTTATCAGCCCTGAGTAACCCAAAGGCACTTTGACACCTAGAAGGCACTTGATCAATTGTTCGATCTCGTTCGGACTTAGAGTGAAGCAGGAGGGGGCAGTAATAGTCATTCCTCTTAACCCTTGTGACCGTCTGTCTCCTCATCTGACTGATCATCAATAGTCGGGCGTCCTCCCTGAAGCTCTTCCCTGATCTTCAAATGTATAAGGTCGTTTCTTGCTTTCGGCCCATCTTTGGTCCTCTCCGGCATGTTTAGCAGAGTGCCAAACAAACTCTCAAACACATTCTTCGTGATATGCATTAGATCAAGGCAATGAGGCGTACCGAGAATGGGCCAGTACGGCAAGTCCCAAAACACGGACTTCGTCTTCCATACCTCCAGGAGCGGTTTTGGTGCCTTTTGCTTCTTTCCAGGCTCAGGGCACTGTTCCCAATCATTCAGCAACGTGTAGATTTCTTCGCCGCTCCTCTTACGTGGAGGTCCCCGGAGCTCATCTTCACCGTTCAAAAGGTATCCACACCTTCTCCATGGGTCTTTCTTGGGTAGCCACCTTCGATGCCCCATGTAGACGGTTTTCGAAGACCCCGGATCTTTCTTAAGCTGGACAAACATCGGATCATCCATGCACCTCACACATCCGTTATGTCCGTGGCATACCTGACCTGCGACATATCCGTAGCCGAGCAAGTCGTGCACCGTACAGAGCAACGCGGCTCTCATAGGGAAATATTCTTCGGCGATGGCGTCCCATGTGTTGACCCCTTCCTCAGCCCATAACGTGTCTAGCTCATCTTTCAGTAGCTTCAGATACGTATTGATGTCATTGCCTGATTGTTTCGGCCCTTGAATTAGCATGCTCATATGTATGTACTTCTCTTCATGCACAACCGGGGGGAGGTTGTATATCCATACAAACACGGGCCAGGTGCTATGTGTGCTGCTCTGGTTGCCAAACGGATTGAGTCCGTCGGTGCTCGTACCCAGCCTGATGTTCTTGGCTCTGCCCCGAAACTTGCATATTCACCGTCTAATGCTTTCCACTGGCTTGCGTCCGAAGGGTGTGTCAGCCGTGCCTTTTCATTCCTCTTTGGATCTTTCAGCACTGCCTTCTTCCTTTCCGCGTGCCAGCGCATGAGCTTTGCTTCCTTGCGGTCCGCGAAATACCGCTGTAAACAGGGAATGAGCGGAAAGTACCACACAACTTTTCGAGGAGCTTTCTTCCCTTTCTTGTATCGAGCAGCGTTGCACACTGGACATGTGGTCTTGTCCGCGTCCTCTTTCCGATAAATGTAGCAATCATTGATGCACACGTGGTATCTTTCGTGCGGTAAATCAAAGGGGCACATGACTTTCTTGGCCTCGTCACAAATTTTAGGACACGTGTTCTCCTCCGGAAGGATACTATGCCAGTATTGCAGACTAGCGTCGACGCTTACGTCGCTCTATTTGTATTTTGCCTTCATCTGCAGAACATCGAGCGCTACTTTCCATCGGGAATCCTCCGACCCGCAACCTGCATACAACGGAGTATTCGAGTCTATCTCCAGTTGCGCCAGCTTAGATTGCTCTCTAGCAGCAGATCTGGAGTTAGTCGTCTTCTTGAGAAGCAGTTCTTTGAGATTAGGGTCCCGCACGACTGAAGTTAGCGGTGTCCGCGTGTCCTCGTCTTCTGTTACATGTTATTCAGCATCTTCTTCTCCACCATCATGTGCGGGATCAGGCTCTTCGTCTTCTTACCCCTCGTCGTTATTGTCCTGCTGCCCTTCCTCATCATTTCCTACCGCCGCCCCATGGACTTCATCATCTTCATCATCACTTATCCACTGAGTGTGGCCATCCATGAAACCACGCATGAGCAGGTGCTCCAGCAATTCTCCGGTAAAGGGGTTGAGCAAGCCCACTAGTTTGCATTTTCGACACGGACATCTTATCTCTTTGCGGTTATTTCGAAACATGTCTTCCGTCGCGTGTCTCAAGTATCTATTCAGGACACTTTCACTCATAATGACCATTATCGCCTACACGGTGTAGAACCAAGACAATTAGAACCATATATATATGGTGGGACTATTCTACAACCCCTGTTAAGATATTGTAGAATAGTTATTCTACAACCCTTCAAAAACACCTTCTGAACCCGTGCTCGTGAAAAAAAACCGCTCGGCCCAGTCCGCTAACTCCCACCCGACCCGGCGTACCAACCTCCCGATCGACCCACCTCCTTCCCCATTGCACCCCCACCTACCCACCTCCCATCGACGACCTCCTCCACCCCGACCTCCGACGCCGCCCTCCCACCCCGACCTTCGGCGCCACCAAGCCCTCAAGCCACCTCGCCGGCGGATCCCGGCGGCGCCACGTTGTCCCCTGCAGCTCGCGGATGCTGGCGGCGACCAGGAGATCCTCCGCCCCGTCCCCTGCCGTCCCCGCGCGGGTGCTACCAGGAGTTCGCTTCCCGTCGGCGAGGACCACCTCCGCGCCGTCGCTTCTCCTCCCCGTGCCTACTCTACTCCCCACTGGCTGCCATGGCGGACCCCTCCTCCCGCACCGGCGGCAGCGGCGTCGATCCACACACGCATCATCGTCCCCTGCATCGCATGGATCCCGCCGGCGCGCCACCATCCCTGCACCACGCGGATCCCGCCGGCGCCCCACCATCCTTCACGAGCACGGCTGGGTGCGCCGCTAGAAGTTTAGCCGTGCCCCCGCGGAAGTTAAGTGTGCGCCTCCCGTGGAGTCCATTGTGCAATTTGGGAGTCCACGCGCTCGCTCATGGCTGTATGCTGCCGCTCCAAGATTCTGCTTCCTTTTTCTGAATTTCTTTGCTGCTGCATCTGAAGATCGTTGGTGCAGCTCGTCCCTATCATTTATCGCACAACAGCAGCTCTGAACTCGCATGATGCATTCTGAATTTCTATCTGCGTGTGTTTGCTCATCCCCAGATTCAGTAACGGATGTAGTAATTATAACCTGTCACCAGTCAGTCTAGAGGAGTAGAGGGTGTGTGTGTGTAGATCGATCGATTTGTAGCTGCGACTGCAAAGTTAGACGTATAATTCGTTACGGAGGAGCTGAGTCTCTGCGTGTACTCTACTAGCCACAATAACATTGTGTGTGTGCGCGCATGAAGTTTACTTAATTTTGTTTGGAAGTCCGGCACTGATTTCAGTTTTGCACACGAAAACAGAAATTGCAAAGTTTACTTATTGTTTAAAAAGCAAGACCACCCGTCCAATGCGGGGAGTTCGTATTTTTTTAATCAGGAAGTAACCATTTGTCATGATGGAAATTCATTTGTCCGCCAAGAAATTCATTTGTCCTCAAACTATATCAGTTCTCCGCTATGAAATCCATTTGCGAAAATTAATGTAAAGTTCACTTACTTGATGCCACTGATGGATGACAATTTTTGTTTTCGGTTCAGGTCTGTAGTTTAGCAGTTGCTCCTAGTGCTGTTCTTTTCGGTGAAGTTCAGAGCCAATCGCATATTATCTAAGGGTTGTTCACTTTTTCGTTACCCGAAGTTTGCTTCTTATACGCGTTAAGTTCAGTTGTTTTTCGGGTGAAGTTAACTTACGTGACGGGCAAAGTTACGTCTGCTCATGTGAAGACGTGCAATCCATTTATGAAAAAAAAAAACGAAGTTCACTTAAAAAAGCCGAAGTTAACTTATGTGACGGGCGAAATTACGTTATGTTCCTGTGAAGACGTGCAATCCATTTATGAAAAAAAACAAAGTTCACTTAAAAAAGCCGAAGTTAACTTATGTGACGGGCGAAGTTACGTCCTGCTCCTGTGAAGACGTGCAATCCATTTATGAAAAAAAAATGAAGTTCACTTAAGAAAAAGGCGAAGTTAACTTATGTGATGGGCGAAGTTCAGAAAGGATTGTTGGATAGTTATTCTACAAGTGGTTGTAGAATAGCTGAGACATATATATATATATATATGGCAGGTATATTATACAACCGGTTGTAGATTAACTATCTACAACCGGCCGCCCTATAAGGGGAGTGATGCACCTGCCCAAACCATTTTCCACACCGCTCCCTACTACATATTGGGACGAGCGAGCGAGCGCTGGCATGAGCGAGGCCCGCACGCGGCACCGCCCCACCCTAACGACCTTCTACTCCGGCGCCGGGAGGGCAAGCGACGGCGGACGTTTGGAGCGATTCTATTGGAAAATCCCAACCCGTGCCCACCTTTTTCCCCGTCGGGCGCGCGCGTGAGGCCCAATTCCTACCCGCCTTCTTCGCGTTGGTGCGGGTGTGTTGCTGAGGCCGGCACCTTCACCGCCTCCGGCCGCCGGCCCTCCTTCGTCCCCTACCGGAGCTCCTCCGTCTAAGTCGTATTTCCGCGAGGAATCCTTTTCCTTCCTCCCGCGCGCCCAGGACTGCGCACGCCCTATTCCCTTTCTCCACAACACCGAGCGACAGTCGCAGCTGCCGGACTGCGCCGCCGCCACCGGGTCAAGCCCCTGCGCGCCTCCCGTCTTTCCTAACCCCCACCGGCCTCCATGGTCTCGAGTGTGGCCATGGCGATGGCTAGCTGGGCGCAGCCGCTTGACAGAGGCATGGCCGCGTGGAGCTCGGGCGGTGGCGGGTGATGTGGTGACCGGAAGCGATGGAGTTGTCGATTTGGGCTTGGAATTTGAAGACTTGCTAGATCTACCGTCGATTTTGATTTCGGGGAAGAAAGAGAAGCTCGGGACACGCTGTGTTCAGGAAGATGAAATGGATGAGGCAAAAAAAAAATTCGGGAGAGAGAGAGATTGGGCCCGCTGCGGCTCAGTTCTGAGTAAGTACAGATGACTCATCTTCCGTCGCCGTCTCATGCTTCTCTCCGCCACCGCTTGCTCTGTTGGGGTGCAGTCCCTGCTCGCGCGATGACCGCTGAACCAGCCCCATAGCACCATGTTGAAGATCAATTTGGAGTAACCGTCGCTGCCTGGATCTGTTTGCGTCGTAGAAAAGCTATGGAAGTTGCTGCTCAGGCTTGGCATCTCCACGTGCTGGCGACATGTTCAGGCCGGCCTGCTCCGCTCTTTGTTTGCGGCGAAGCTCCGCTGCTGTTCGAATGAAGCTGGTTCTTCGTTCTGTTTCTTGTTTCAGAAAAGATGGCCAAGTTGCTGCTCGCTTCTTTTTGTTTCTTCGTTTTCAGCAACATGTCAGATTAGGGAAAGTACAAGTATTTGACCAGGGGAAGTACAGGTCACTAGAAAGGAAGTGCACGATAGAACCTATGGAAATAATACCGATCAGAAATTATAGGAAAGTAACACCAGAAGCAAAACAAACAAACAAAAAAGGTGAAAAGTACTCTTAGTAATGATGGGAACTTTCGATTGCTGCTCCTATGTAGTTCGATTTACAACTGCTCAGTTGTTGTCTGCTTTATTTGCAACTGGTTCTGATCCGTGCAAAAAAATCTGCTTATTTTGTGTTCGGTAGTACAAGTAGCTGGAGAAAAGTAAGTGCACCTGCACAATAACAAGAAGTCCAAGTACCCTTTTTTTTTTAGAGAGTACGCAATTGCGTACCTTATTTTTATAGAAGGCAGAGGTTTGAGTACAAGAAATTGACAGTCCGTTGCGAACAACACTGTCACACAACTCCACACCGGCTAGTCCGAAGACAGCCCCCACACACACAACAACAACAACCAGAAAAGCCTATCCTGGATTGAGTAGCGAAGGCCGCGTCTCAGCCGATGCTGCCGCCTCCAAGAAGAACATCTTCATCAAGACTTTCCTCGTCTACGCACCATCAAGGAGGTGGATGGCGGGATTTGGTCCGTCCCGAGAAAGGCGTCGTCTTGGCGACGCTAGCGAAGGTGTGCATTGCGCCCCTGCAGAACAACCTTGGATAGCGGCGAACACCAGAGGAATGCAACTTAGGACCTCCATGCCATGTCTCCAAACACGATACTCCCAACAGAGCGACGACGTCGAGGACGCCGCTATCGTGTCGGTCCAACTCAGACCTAGGCTTTCGCCCGGAGACATCAACCAAACCGGAAAGAGGGCGAGTACGATGTCGACACACCTCCGCGACGCCTCCAAGAAGGGAAACGACGCCCACGGGCGCCGTCGTCGCCGGCGCCGACCGAAGACGGGCCAAGACTTTCGTCTGTACGTCGCACACCTCCCTCCTCGCCCACCGGAATGGGGCAACCGTCCACGCTGCTCACACCGCCGCCGCCGCAGCAAAACATAGTTGTGGCCGATGTGTCGTGGTACACCGACGACCCCGACGACCAGCACGACGAGAAACCACCTTTCTTCCACCTCTGACTGGCCGAGCACCCGCAGTCCACATCTTGAAGCACCTCATGCGTGGACGGGAACCGCCGCACAGCTGCTGTCACGCCCTGACAGCTGCCGTACAGGCCGGCCCCCAAGCCCAGATCGGGCCCTGGCTGGGCCCAGATCCAGCCCGCAGCACCAACCATGGTCGCCGGCGGCAGCTCCTCCGCGGCTTTCGCCGCCTCCAGGACGCACCACCGACTGCCGCGGCGCTGCCAGCTCCGCCTCCATGGCCTCAGGAGGCCGCGCGGACGCAACCTCGCGCCGCTGCCTCTGCCTCGTCGCCCGAGACCTGCGCCGCCGCCTCCATCGCCGCTCCGAGCTCCGGGTCCTCCGCCAGCCCTCTCCGCTCCGCCGCGACCCCCTCCTCTCGCCGCCCGCGGCCGCACAGCGCCGCCGCCGTGCGCCACCCGTTGAAGCCCTCCTCCGCGCGAAGTCGGCGCTCCTGGGCGCGGCGCGCTCTCCTCCCCGCCGCCTTTGACGGCCAGGGGGGCCGCCACCACCGCCAGGGCCGGCGGCGGCAGCGGCCGGTGGGGCTCGGGGTGGAGCGCTCGAGCTAGGGTTTCGTCCCTCCGGGGTCGCCCGCGCGTGCGACCCGGGAGGGGAGGGGAAAGTCCGTCCAAGTACCCTAAAAGGATTTGAATGCGCAAAAGAAGCGACCTCAAGCTTTATGTGCCACCGGGTGTTTTCCGCCGCCGGCAGGCCTGCGCGCCGCCCCGGATTCCTCGCCGCCGGCAGGCCCCGGGCGTCGCCCCGGCTTCCTCGCTGCCGGCAGGCCCCGCGCGCCGCCCCTGATTACTCGCCGCAGGCAGGCCCCGGGCGCCGCCCCGGCTTCCTCGCCACCGCCAGGCCCCGCGCGCCGCCCCTGATTCCTCGCCACCGCCAGGCCCCACCCGGCGCCCAGGCTTCTCCGCCGCCGGCAGGCCCCGCGCGCCGCCTCGGATTCCTCGCCGCCGACAGGCCCCGCGCCGCCAAGGATCCACCGCCGCCAGGCCCCTGCGCCGACATGTTTTCTTCGTCGCAAGTGGAGCACCATCGCGCTATTCCACCGCCACCGACCGCCGGCGCTCGACCTCCTTGGGTCCATGGCGGACGGTAGACAGACGACGCCGCCGGCGCAGCTCACCCAGGGCTCGTGCCTGCTCAATGGCATCTGAGCAAGGACGTAGCTCCATCACTGCCGCGTAGACGAGCTGCGTTTTTATTGATTTGTCTTTGAGAATCGAGTTACATTTTTAAAGCAGTACATTCATGTTTTTCGAGCAGTACAACCATAAGGGAAGTGCATTTATTTGTTGATTGTTAAGTAATGAAATGATCTGTCATTCTAAATAAAAACATCGAGGTAACACACTCATCGAACTAATAATAACGATGATAACGACGTCTCAGCCTCGATAAACCCAATTCTACAAAATAATTAGATTTAAATCTCTCCTATGTAAAGATATATAAGTTGGGATTACAACACCCCCACCCCCAACCATAGTCACAATGAATACACATTATATGATTTTGTTCATCCAACGGCTCGGCTTCGTCGCCCGTCGCCGCTTCTGCGGCGTACGAGCGGACTCAGCCTCGGTGGCGTTAGGGTTTGGAGGTTTGATCGCCCGTCAACGCTACCGCGTTGACGGCGACGAAGCCTCCAAACCCTAATGCCATCGCTAACGCACAATGGGTTAGACATTTCTCCCATTAATTGGTGAAAAATAAAACATGTGAATTAGTTACCTTCACGTATGGGCGATGCACAAAACCAACAGGAGTCACAAAAAAATAATCACAAGTTAGATTACAAAACAAAGGGCAGTACAGTATTGCCAACGTAGACAATACAAACTTTAAGCACATGAAGTACATGTACAGGACATAATATTATATTAAAAATAATCATAGATAGAACTTCTTGTTATTACCTTCGCATCGATGACGACTTAGACGAGCCCGTTATATTGTTCTAGAAAAACAAAATGACGACACAAAACAAGGCAGTACAGGGTTGAAACAATCGGCAGTACAAGTGAATCAACAAAGAAGTTCATGTATATTTCTAGGAAAGTACAAGTATTTTGTTTGTAAATTTCACATCCCACCGGAAAGTTTAACGAAACGGTAAATATAAAGCATAGAAGTACACATAGATAACCCGGAAAGTACATAACTCACTTTCGAGAAATACAAGTGTGGTATGAACAAGGTTTGACCGAACTTTGACCGCAAAAAAACCCACTTAATAGATGTGTCTTCTCAGTCCGAGTATTTTGAGTGGTCATAGAGCTGAAACGGACACCGTATCAGAAAGTTATCATTGTTGTAGTGAACACTGATCACGAAAACTATCATCGGCAGTACAAATGAATCAACCGAGAAGTACAGGTATGTGCCGAGAGAAGTTCACGTACTCTGTTTTTTCGGGGCGAAAATATATCATAATAATCTCGTCGATTTGAGCCTCAAATGACAGTAGTAAAGGCTTCATATGGTATAATATGAGTTTAAGTATAATAAGTAGTGCATTTCATGACGAATTAAAGTGCTAAACTCATGAATTTGATCTGGCCACTCCCGTGAAACACCGGTATTGTAATGTTAGAAATTTTAAAATTACTTTTAAAGTGTAAGGAATTCGAAAAATCAGTCAACATGAAAAAGTTGCGTATCGCCAGTATCTTTCCAACGACATATCATTTGCATCATTCCGACAAGCGGTTCAGAAACACCGGATAAAATACTGTTCTATGTAATCTACAAAATAATTAGATTTAAATCTCTCCTATGTAAGATATATAAGTTGGGTTTACTAGTTACTACACCCTCACCCCCAACCATAAGTCACAATGAATACACATTACATGATTTTGTTGATCCAACGGCTCGGCTTCGTCGCCCGTCGTCGCTTCCGCGGTGTACGGGCGGACTCAGCCTCGGTGGCGAGCGTTGACGGCGACGAAGCCTCCAAACCCTAACGCCATCGCTAACGCACCATGGGTTAGACATTTCTCTCATTAATTGGTGAAAAATAAAACATGTGAATTAGTTACCTTCACATATGGGCGATGCACAAAACCAACAGGAGTCACAAAAAATAATCACAAGTTAGACTCACAAAACAAAGGGCAGTACAGTATTGCCAACGTAGACAGTACAAACTTTAAGCACATGAAGTACATGTACAGGACATAATATTATATTAAAAATAATAATAAATAGAACTTCTTGTTATTACCTTCGCATCGATGACGACTCAGCCGAGCCCGTTATATTGTTCTAGAAAAACAAAACGACGACACAAAACAAGGCAGTACAGGTTGAAACAATCGGCAGTAAAAGCGAATCAACAGAGAAGTTCATGTATGTTTCTAGGAAAGTACAAGTATTTTGTTTGTGAATTTCACATCCCACCGAAAAGTTTAACGAAACGGTAAATATAAAGACTAGAAGTACACATAGATAACCCAGGAAGTACAGAACTCACTTTCGAGAAGTACAAGTGTGGTATGAACAAGGTTTGACCGAACTTTGATCGCAAAAAAAACCCACTTAGAAATCGTTTTTTGAGATTTTCGTTACCGGTTCTACCGGTAAATTTAATAGATGTGTCTTTTAGTCCGAGTATTTTGAGTGGTCATAGAGCTGAAACGGACACCGTATCAGAAAGTTATCATTGTTGTAGTGAACACTGATCACGAAAACTATCATCGGCAGTACAAATGAATCAACCGAGAAGTACAGGTATGTGCCGAGAGAAGTTCACGTACTCTGTTTTTTCGGGGCGGAAATATATCATAATAATCTCGTCGATTTGAGCCTCAAATGTCAGTAGTAAAGGCTTCATATGGTGTAATATCAGTCTAAGTATAATAAGTAGTACATTTCATGACGAATTAAAGTGCTAAACTCATGAATTTGATCTGGCCACTCCCGTGAAACACCGGTATTGTAATGTTAGAAATTTTAAAATTACTTTTAAAGTGTAAGGAATTCGAAAAATCGGTCAACATGAAAAAGTTGCGTATCGCCGGTATCTTTCCAACGACATATCATTTGCATCATTCCGACAAGCGGTTGAAAAACACCGACAAAATACTGTCCTATGTAATCTACAAAATAATTAGATTTAAATCTCTCCTATGTAAGATATATAAGTTGGGTTTACTAGTTACTACACCCTCACCCCCAACCATAAGTCACAATGAATACACATTACAGGATTTTGTTGATCCAACGGCTCGGCTTCGTCGCCCGTCGCCGCTTCCGCGGCGTACGGGCGGACTCAGCCTCGGTGGCATTAGGGTTTGGAGTTTCATCGCCTGTCAACGCTACCGCGTTGACGGCGACGAAGCCTCCAAACCCTAACGCCATCGCTAACGCCACATTTCTCCCATTAATTGGTGAAAAATAAAACATGTGAATTAGTTACCTTCACATATGGGCGATGCACAAAACCAACAGGAGTCACAAAAAAATAATCACAAGTTAGACTCACAAAACAAAGGGCAGTACAGTATTGCCAACGTAGACAGTACAAACTTTAAGCACATGAAGTACATGTACAGGACATAATATTATATTAAAAATAATAATAATAGAACTTCTTGTTATTACCTTCGCATCGATGACGACTCAGCCGAGCCCGTTATATTGTTCTAGAAAAACAAAACGACGACACAAAACAAGGCAGTACAGGGTTGAAACAATCGTCAGTACAAGCGAATCAATAGAGAAGTTCATGTATGTTTCTAGGAAAGTACAAGTATTTTGTTTGTGAATTTCACATCCCACCGGAAAGTTTAACGAAACGGTAAATATAAAGCATAGAAGTACACATAGATAACCCGGGAAGTACAGAACTCACTTTCGAGAAGTACAAGTGTGGTATGAACAAGGTTTGACGAACTTTGACCGCAAAAAAAACCACTTAGAAATCGTTTTTTGAGATTTTCGTTACGGGTTCTACCGGTAAAGTTAATAGATGTGTCTTCTCAGTCCGAGTATTTTGAGTGGTCATAGAGCTGAAACGGACACCGTATCAGAAAGTTATCATTGTTGTAGTGAACACTGATCACGAAAACTATCATCGGCAGTACAAATGAATCAACCGAAAAGTACAGTTATGTGCCGAGAGAAGTTCACGTACTCTGTTTTTTCGGGGCGGAAATATATCATAATAATCTCGTCGATTTGAGCCTCAAATGTTAGTAGTAAAGGCTTCATATGGTGTAATATGAGTCTAAGTATAATAAGTAGTACATTTCATGACGAATTAAAGTGCTAAACTCATGAATTTGATCTGGCCACTCCCGTGAAACACCGGTATTGTAATGTTAGAAATTTTAAAATTACTTTTAAAGTGTAAGGAATTCAAAAAATCGGTCAACATGAAAAAGTTGCGTATCGCCGGTATCTTTCCAACGACATATCATTTGCATCATTCCGACAAGCGGTTGAGAAACACCGGACAAAATACTGTCCGCCCATATAGGACACTTACAGATTAGTGTATTTTTGAAATTACTTTCAGTCGGTGAAGAATTTGGAAAAACCGTAAAAGCGCAAAAGTTGCGGAATTTCAATAGCTTTCCAACGACATATCATTTGCATTATTCCGACAATCGTTTGAGAAACGTCGGACAAAATACTGTCCGCCCGTATAGGACACGTTACAGATTAGTGTATTTTAGAAATTACTTTTAATCGGTTTAGAATTTGGAAAAACCGTAAAAGCATAAAAGTTGCGGAATTTCAATAGCTTTCCAATGGCATATTATTTGCATCATTCCGATAAGTGGTCGAGAAACGCCGGACAAAATAATGTCCGCCCGTATAGGACACGTTCCAGATTAGTGTATTTTAGAAATTACTTTTAATCGGTTTAGAATTTGGAAAAACCGTAAAAGCATAAAAGTTGGAATTTCAATAGCTTTCCAATGGCATATTATTTGCATCATTTCGATAAGTGGTTGAGAAACGCCGGACAAAATACTGTCCGCCGTATAGGACACGTTCCAGATTAGTGTATTTTAGAAATTACTTTTAATCGGTTTAGAATTTGGAAAAACCGTAAAAGCATAAAAGTTGCGGAATTTCAATAGCTTTCCAACGGCATATTATTTGCATCATTCCGATAAGTGGTTGAGAAAATATTTTATAAATACGTTCACTGTGCTATTTTCAGATTTGAATAGTTCGAAAATTAATCTAAAACCGTAACGAATTTGAAAAATTCGGGAGATGAATAAGATGCGGAATTTCATTAGCTTTTCAACGGTATATTATTTGCTAAATTCCGACAAACGGTTAGAAAACTACGTCAAAAATACGGAACTTGTACTTCTCGATCACATGAGCAGTACATGTAAAACAGAAGGGCAGTACAACTTCGGTTGTAGATCCTTATTCTACAACCGGTTGTAGAATAGCTCACATATATATATATATATATATATATATATAAATTTGAGAAAACTGAGAAATGATAAAACATCTTCGGAGGAAGTAGTACACATCTGTTGCCACACGTCCAGCGCTCGAGAAATCCAAAGTAGCTCGGATTCGTACGTATCCACTCTGAAAAAAGTCTACAGGACAAAGTGACATATGCTTCTCCCGCACACTCCTCCGGTCGTGCCAGCTAGAAAGAAGGAATATGCTCACAGTACACGCACGATTTATTATGGTTCACAAGTCATATGCAAAGCAACGAATGCACCTAGCTAGCTAAGCACCTAGCGAGTGGTTGATTACCGTGGTGGGTTTCTTCTTCTTTTTCTTTGTAGCTGTGTGTATTTTTAACGTTTGTCCGATATTTTGTTGGTACAAAGTCTGGATGTAATTGACATCTTCACGATATATATTCCTTTTGTCAAAAAACCTAGCTGGGCACCTAGCAGTTTCCGCTCTAGAGTCCAGACACGAGTCGCACGATCACTCGACACAGCTCAGCGTCGCTGTTTTTCCTCACTCTCTTCGCTACTCGTCGCATGCTGCATATGCACACTCAACCTCACAGCTATTGATCATCTCGCGAGTCGCGTCGTATATCTAACCCAGGCTCCCTCGTCATATATATTCACCACGATCTTGACGTTGCACCGGTCAGTCACACAGCTGACGGCGACACTCGCGCGCATACATGGCTCACGGCCCGGACCGGGAAGCGCCGCCGGAGTGGCGCGGCACCGTGCGCGCGGCGGCGGCGGGGCCAACGCCGGACCAGGCGTGGGCACTGCTGCTGCGAGACTTCTGCTCCCTCGACAAGTGGGTCCCGTCGGTGCAGACGTGCCGGAGGCTGGAGGGCGCCGACGGCCGGTCCGGGTGCGTCCGGTACTGCGCGGGGCCGGTGAACATGGCCGCGCCGGCGGGGGAGGCGGCCGTCGGCTGGTCCAAGGAGCGGCTGCTGGAGGTCGACGCGGCGGGGAGGTCCTACAGCTACGAGGTGGTGGAGACCATCAAAGGGTTCGGCCGCTACCGGGCGACCATCGGCGTCGAGGCCCACCCGGCCGGGTGTGGGGTCACCTGGTCGTTCGACGCCGATCCGGTGAAAGGATGGACGCTGGAGGGCTTCGTGGGTTTCCTGGAGAAGCTCGCGCGTGGCGTCGCCAAGCGGCTGGAAGATGAGATCATGCACGGTGAAGGTTGACGATGGATGATCCTGCTTTGCAACTTGCAAGTGTTTTGATCTTTTTTTTCGATTCTCTTGCTAGTACTGTTTGACCGTGTGCAGTAAACAAGTCCAAGGCCTTTGCAAGACAATCTCCCGAAAAAATAGATTCTTTTCGTGTGGAGCTGCTTCGATTTACTTTTGAACAGTACAAATTGGTTTCGTAGATTGCTTTCCTTGCAATGAGCAAATGTTCAAAAAAAGAATCGCATGGTCGCATGAAATTTGTTAGCCATGCTATCCTTATAAATTTGCTTCACCTTTTTCATTGGTGCAATCCAACATCTATTAGTATATGCTTCTCGCGATTTTGATCTTTTTTTTTGCTTTTCTTCTTTCAGAAGTCTAAGACCTTCTCGATTCAAAATAATTTCTGAAAAGTAGAACATTTTCTTGTAGAGCTTGTTCGATTTGCTAAAACTATAGAAATTAATTTTGTAGAGTGCTTTACTTGTAGTTCTAAATAATCTGCATTCAGTCCAGTGGCGGAGGACGAAAAAATTCTGAGGTAGGGCGAACTCAAAAATATATACACAGACTGAAATAGCATCGAAACATTAACAGTATATATATATATGATTATAATCACTTAGTACAACGGAAATAAAAAAATTGTATATATGTAAAATATAAACATTATCAGTGGCAAAGCTGTATTTTTTTTTGAAAATCTTCGGTAATTTTGTCGATAAGAAATATTGAATACGGCTTGATGTGGCACGTCATCAAAAAGCTATCACGGACATCTTTTTGCGCAACTCGGTTTGATGATCTTTGTTGTCGAAAAGTCCCTTTAAATTGTTTCCGTTACCACCAAAAAAGTAATGCCAACTCTATGAGACGATATATCGTAGGAAACATGATTTGTTTTTCATTTATCAAGACAATCTCTAAGGTATTCAAATCTCTGTGTATGAATAATGAATAGGTCAAGGTTATTTTGTATATGCTAATAATTAGAGAAATCTCCATGATAAATCTTTGTAAGAAGAAAAGGTAACTCACATTGAATTCGCATACAATTGAAAATAGCTAATTTAAGTCGCATGCAATTTTTTCTATGTTTATGTGTGACCACCATAGCAATGTTATCCTTAAAAAATATATGTTTTTTAGCATTGTTTCTTTAAAATTTTAACATGAACATGAGGTAACCGTGAGTAGAGCACCTTGACACATGCAAATAGGGTGATACTAAACAGAATTGTGCAAGTTCCGTGGCGATGGTCATTGCCTTTTTGTCGAGGAAGATGTTCAGACATTATCTAAATCACTTTTGAATGGTTCCTTCGACAATTGAATGATCATCTTTATCACGCTTAATTTTAGTAGGAGGTTAGACACAATACAAGTGTATAATAATGTTCATTTGTAATCGATCGACATTTGTCATTAATAGGGCTAATACTTCTTTTGGACCACTATCTTGGTGAATCTCGGCACAAGCAAAGTACCACACTTAATACTCATTTTACTAAAATTTTATGCTTATCTAGATCTTATTTTTAGCATGTTACAATATTACAAATAATTTTTCTATTTTTGGCATAGTTTAACCACATAACTTGCAATTTACTAAATACTAGTTGGTGTTTTTTTTTGTTTATATCGAATATCAATGAAAGATAGTAAACTGTATCTCATGACAAAAGTCTATTATAGAACTATTTTTTTCTTCGATTCATAATCTAGGTAATTTGTACTTATATATTGTAAAGATTTCAAAGAATAATCTAACTAATATATCAATAGCAGTTTCTAGTGCATGATTAAGTACGCATATTTATAAAAACTTTTAGAGTATAAACTAAACAAATGAAAATATTCTTTACTTTGTTGTCTGGTCAAAATTGTCTAGCAAGTAAAATTTAACAAGGTGTGCATGCTCTTTACTTGGTATTAAAACAACATCGCTTAAAAGGATCCCCATGATTAAAACATTGTGTGGATTCTAGTATATTTGTATATGTAAATTTTAATATTTGATATGCACCTATGCAATTTGTTTGTTATCATATGTTGTATACAAGTCCCTACCATTTTATGAAATAAAAATGTATTGAATGAGATTAACCATGTAAATACTTCCGACATTTATGGATTGAGCTTTATATATGGTATCGTTGCATTTTGTCTTGTGAAAAATATAGTCAAAATTGTGTATTTTTAAGAAAATTCATTTGTGCTTTAGTCTCTATTCGGAATATCAATTTTCTTAAACCAAGTTATTTCAATATAATACTATTCTAGTGCCATGGTAAGTAATACTTCATTTTTTTCTTCTTTCTCAGTTTCATAAAAAAGAGTGGGTTGGACCACATTTTTCAGTACTTCGGAAAAACAACACTTAAAAGGATATACCATGGCACACTGTAATATTTTATGAGCCAAACACATCAAAGTATGTTAAACTATACTATTTTTTGTTCTATCATACTATTTCAAAATACTTTGCTGCCAAAAATACCTTTTATTTTTACCAAGTGAGCATTAAGTATTTAATTGGGTGTAATGGAAAATAACATCATGATTACTACATATTTACCATTTTGGGCCTCTCTTTTCAGGGCAATATGCGCTCGTCCTTCTTGCCAAAGCTATGGGCCGGCCCTGACTTTGGCAAACCAGCGGCTCCTCGGCGATTTAACCCCAACATCATCAGCGACGACGGGAGCACCTTTATGCCGCTCGTTAGCGGCAGTTAAACGCAGCGCCGCCTACAGAGCTCCCTTAGATGGGCCGCGGCCCAACGTTTCGATCGCTCTGTTTTCGGTTGTACGTTCAAAGTAGAAAGCCTTTGTCTAGTAAAAAAAAACGTAAAAAGCCTTTGGCTCAACAGAATTTCAAGCGTTTGGTTTGTACGGAAATATTCCAGAAAATTTGAAAATGGTTCCAATTTCTAAATTTGGAACCATTTTCAAAATGGAACCATTTTCAAAAATGAATTTTTTCAAATTTGAAACTATTTTTAAATTTGTAACCATTTTAAATTCGGAACCATTTCTAAATTTGGAACCATTTTCAAAATGGAAACATTTTGAAATTTAGAACCATTTTCAAAATGGAACCATTTTAAAAAATGAACAATTTCTAAATTTGGAACCATTTTCAAAATGGAACCATTTTAAAAAATGAACAATTTTCAAATTTGGAACCATTTTTTATTTTGGAACCATTTTCAAAATGAACAATTTCAAATTTGGAACAATTTTAAATTTGGACCTATTTTTAAATTTGGAACAATTTTTAATTCGAAACCATTTTTAAATATGGAACCATTTTCAAAATGGAACCAATTTTCAAATTTGGAACCATTTTAAATTCGAAATGGAACCATTTTTAAATTTGAAACCATTTTAAATTCGGAACCATTTTTAAATTTAGAACCATTTTCAAAATGGAACCATTTTTAAATTTCGAACCATTTTCAAAATGGAACCATTTCAAAAAATGAACAATTTTTAAATTTAGAACCAATTTTAAATTGGAACCATTTTCAAAAAACAATTTAAAAAAGAACAAAAAAAATAAGAACAAAAGAATAAAACGAAAACAAAAAAGAAAAAAAAAACAAAAACAGAAAAGAAACAAAAACGAAACGAAAAAAGAAAAACGAAAAAGAAAGGAAAGCTGCCCGATGGGCCGGCCCGCCAGACGCTCCCCCGTCAGCGGCGCGGCCGATTCGCGCCGCTAACGGGCGGCGTATAGGGTTTGCCGTGACGACCTGCACAGGTGTAGGGGTGCCGAAATCTCAAAAGGCCGATCGATATCGGCCGTTCTCGCGTTAAAAGATGAGAATGGGAGACGTAGCCGATCTGGACTATCTTTTGACGCATGCATATACCTTGGCTCCCATGTGCATATGCTCATATAACAAAAAAAAAATATTTTGAAGTGTCAAAAAATTATGGAAAAAATTCGGTGCATACATCCCAAGTTCTATGTGCGCACATAAAGTTTCGGGATAAACCAATATGTCTTGTGAAAAGCCTTATTTTAACACCAAAAAATGTCTTTTTACATAGGGCCACAAAAATGTTGGTTTTTGGTGAACCAACTTTATGAACATATAGTATATGACGATATACGTACAAACATTTTTTACATTTTAAAGTATGTTTCAAATGTGTTTTAGGTATAGGGCGGCGCATATGCACCCGGGATGCAAAAGGTCATTCCCATGCATGTACATGATGTATATTGACCAATGCATTTCATACAGGAAAAAACAACGACATGGCAAACAAAACAATGCAAAATTGATCCAAACGGTGAAGGGGTAATTTTGAATGGTTTTCATCATTCAGGGTTGAAGATTGAAACAAACCAAAGTCAGTGGTTTAAACAGAACTTCTGAACAAGTTTAGGGAGGTAAATTGGATTCTCTCTAAAAAAACACTTGTTTCCAGTAACGAGCAAGAAATTATCCGGTGGAAACCAACTTTTATTGAAAACCACGAAAAAATCATGTTTAAAATTTAACAAAAATCTCAACAAAAATGCATTACGTTGAGACAGTAGAGTTTTATAGACATGCAAATTTGCGAGCTGAAATTCAAATTTATTTAGGAGCTACAAAAATAACTCCTATTCATTGGTGAATTTGTCATTTTCATGGCTCCTAAACAAATTTAAGTTTCACCTTGCAAATTTGCATATGTATAGAACTCTACCTTTCCAACATCATGCATTTTTTTGATAATTTTCAAAAAGTTTTAAACATGATTTTTCGTGTTTTTCACCAGCTTCCACTAGAACTTTATTTTCACCGGATCCTTTCTCGC
The DNA here is from genome assembly GCA_947311845.1 of Poa pratensis. Classification (NCBI taxonomy): domain Eukaryota; kingdom Viridiplantae; phylum Streptophyta; class Magnoliopsida; order Poales; family Poaceae; genus Poa; species Poa pratensis. The sequence continues at coordinate 44,631,376 of CAMZMU010000027.1, read as the reverse complement.
CCTTAGGGCAGATACAACGGGAGGCGCTATCGTCGGCGCTAGGGAATTAATCCTGGCAGTTATCGCTGAATCCCAGTCGATCCCAGGAATAGAGCTAGCGTCGACGCAAACTCTGCTGCCGGCGCTTGCGTATTAAATTGCCTCGTTTCTTTAGCTGCTAAGAGCCTGAGTTATAGTTTAGCCATGGAGAGAAGGGCGCTAGTACATACGCTGGCCAAGTTTTTTTTTCCGTAAGCGTCCACATAAGCACCTATGCAATATACATGCCCTTAGCCCCTTCGACGTCCCTCTCTCCTCCCGCTCTCGCGATCCCGCTCAGGCCCTGTTCGGTTAATCCACTGGCCAAGTGGATTGGGTGGATTGAAGTGGATTGGAGGGGATTTTGACTTGTTAGGGATTTAATCCACCCCAATCCCTGTTAATCCCCTTCAAATCTTAGCAAACCGAACAAGGCCTCAGACTGATCCCCTTCCGCTTGTGGCTGCTCGGCTCGAGTCATCCGCCGACGAGCGCCTCCCGCCACGGTTCCACGCCCGCCTGCTGCACCACGGCCTCCTCCTTCCCTTCCACTGGAACGGCCTGGCACGAGCCTACTTACGTCTTGGCTCTCCCCGCGCCGCGCTCTGCGTGGCAGTCCACATGCTTCGCCACGCCGCGCACCCGGATCACTTCACCTTCCAGCTCGCACTCAAGGCCGCGGCCCAGGCCGAGGGTCCCGTCTCCAGCTTGCGCTTCCATCTCCAAACGCGGCCTCGCGCGCCACCCCAATGCCGAGAGCGCGCTCATCAGCTGCTACGCGAAGGCTCACCGTGGACTCGGTTCCTGTAACGGCATCATAATTGGTGGGGTACAATGCAAGCGCTCAGGCCGGCTTGATGTGACGCTGTCCAACACGTTGGTTAATAGGTACGCCAACTGCGGCCGCACGAACCGTGCAGGAAGGGTGTTTGCAAGAATGCCTGTCAGGGATGTGTCGTCGTGGACAGCCATGATTACAGGACTTGCAACCAACGAAAAAAATAGCGCGCTATTTCCCGGTTAATAGCACGATATAGCTTATTTGGAGGGGCTACGCTATATTTAGCCTAAAGTTGACGCTACTATTTACGTTTTATACGCGCTAAACCACGCTAAACGTGGTAACGTTATAGCTACGCTAACAAAAAGCCTGCAAATAACGTTAGGCGATGATGATGGTGCGCAATCTGGTGGTTTTTCTAGTTATTCTAAAGATGATGTCAATGATTCTGATTAAAGTTTACAACAGTTTGTTTTTTAGTATATTAGTTTTTCATGGTTTTAAGCCTCATATTTTTATTTGTGCCAGAATATGGTTACCTGGTTATTCATGTATTGCTTTGCCCAAGTTTTTAGTGCTGAAATACATAATATTTGGGCTATTTCTCGCATTTTTTCATCACGCTATTTTGTATGTAACTTTGCTATATCACGCTATATCTTATATAGCTTCTGGAGGAGGGTCACGCTATTTTTGATAGCACGCTATTTTTTTCCTTGCTTGCAACACATGATGAGGAAGCAGCGAGCACTAGAATTGTTTGATGAAATGAAGAGTGAAGGGGTGCCACCAAACAGGGTGATGATGTAATGATGTTGACAGTGCTCTCTGCTTGCGTCCACAGAGGGCTGGTGGATACTGAAATGGGTTTGCTGAAACAAATGGAAGATGGAGAGATTAAGGTACCACCAACCGTCGAACACTATCACTATGGGTATGTGGTGGATATGCTTGGCAGAGTTGGGATGTTGGAAGATGAACGTGCTTTGGTGGAACACGGAATGCCGATGGAGGCAAATGTGGTGATATGGGGAACACTGGTTGGTGCATGCAAGAAGCACTACAATGTGAGCGTTGGCAAGTGGGCGGGGCTGAGCCACAGAACGACGGGGTTTATGTGGTGCTGACCAACATATATGCTGCTGCTGGAATGTGGGGCGAGGTAGAGATGGTGAGGACGATGATGTCAGAGAGGAAATTTACAAAGTTCCTGGGTTGCAGCCTATAGCTCTGCAAAACGGCTGTCATTGAAAGATTAAAGGTTTGCTCTCTGCTTCACTGATACTTACGCAATACATAGTTTTCCAATCTCGTTCTAAAAATCATGATAAAATTTCATTTGGGTTTACCTTTTCTAATCATCTTGCCTTTTGTTGTTATGACGTCCATAGATCTGATGGATGGCACATCAAAATTACCACAGCCTGATTAACTGATTAGGTAAACTATGATCGGGAGACCAGGTAAGCTTGCAGCATGCTATGGCTCATTGACTAATTCTGTAAATGATCTCTTGTATGTTGAGAGACATTTCTTTTATAGCGGGTGAAGAATAATTAAGTTGATATGTCAAGTGCGTTGAGAAGTTATTGCAAGTCCCATTCTGTGATAAAGCTTTAAAGAGTACTCCGTCCGTTTCATAATTTTTGTCGTGGTTTTAGTTCAAAGTATTATGGAACGGAGGTAGTACTAATTATCCTCATTTGCCTTGACTGGTTACTGTCTGTTTTTCAAATCTTATTGTTACAATTCTGCCAACATCCAACACTTATTTTCTCCAGTTAAATTACGCTGATGGTTTTATCCAATGCTAGAGATGTGTTTTCTAGTGATTATAAGCGTTTTGAGCGAGATATTAAACCTCTACAAAATATAAAACTCTAGTAAAACTGACACACACTTCTGCCTTAACGAACAATACTCCAAATCAGTCTTAAGGTACGCTTGCCTTCAAATTTGGACAACCATATTGTATCCCAGATAAAGGCATGTGAGTGCGAATTTTTAGTCTCACTGTATCTTGCCTTCTCCTCTCAGCCCATTGCATTTGGTAGATTACTCAGACTCCCGCGCATCTTTCGATAAAAGAATCCCACGATTGTTTTGTTGTTGTAACAAACTGTAGCAAATTACACATTCCCGTGACACGTGGGGATAACTGCAGCTGTAAGGGAATCCTCTCTAGTAGTATGCTAGTACAAACAACTTGCAGGTCTTGTGAAGCTCGAAAGCCGTGCTGCTTTTGTCAAAGCATGTAGACAGAAAGTACACAGAGCACTCACGGGTGCATCATACTACATGGGTCCTCATCCAGAGACATCTTTTAACTTCACTAGAATCCTCCCCCTTCAGTTGCAGCACCATGCTAAAAGGGAAAACAGCGTAGCCAAAACCCTCTGCTAGCGGTAGACTTCCAGGAACAGAAAACCACAACCAGGAGAAACACGGATGAGTTCCCATGGTAATGGCCAGAAGGGTTCGGAGCTTGGCATCCAGATGCCAGCCATGGGGAGCAACACAGCTCTGGAGCCGACCAAATCTGTAGCACCAAGATATCCACGGTTGGACATGGCCATGGTGGTAACCAGAGCTGCAGCCCTCTTGATGGCCCTGCTCTCGATGTTGCTAATGATCTCTGCCAAGCAAAGGGGTAGTCTCATCATCTTTGGCATTGAAGTTCCACTCTATGCCAACTGGTCCTTATCTGATTCCCTGGAGTAAGTGTTTGAACTCTTGTAGTTTGAAATCTGTAAATAAGCTCATAGAGAATACTGAGTTCTGATGCTGTTGTTCGTAACTTCAGATTCTTGGTTGGGATGTCTGCAGCGGCAGCTGCCTACTCTCTGGCACAACTTCTGTCGATTGCACACAAGGCGTTGAAGAAAGTCCCTGTGGTTCCGTCCAGGCGCTATGCCTGGATACTGTTAGCTGGTGATCAGGTCTGTCAATTTCTTGGCCATTTTGATATGATTTTTCAATGTCTATTCATTATTGTGGTTAACTGTGCTCTAACGCTTAGATTGCATATTTTCTCATGTTGTTTCATATCTTATTTTACTGTTTGAGGTGTCTGCATAGCACTGCCGGTTTCCTCCAAGTTATGTATAGGCAGGTCAGTAGCCAGTACTAGTATAGGCGGTATTGGTTGGGTTAGTCCTAAGTTACGATTGGACAAATATCATGCTAGCAAGTGGGTCTTGGTATAATTTATTTAGTGTTCGTTGTCATCAACTTGCCATGTTTATATTTTGGCTACATAAAAACAGTTTCCTTACTTTATTTAGATGAAATGTTGTTCCTTTGTGTGCAACCAGTTTATACTTAGTGTCGATAAGTATGACAGAAATATGCACGGGCAAATTGGAACATTATTTAGACGTTCATGCGCGGCCGTATGGGGATTCGGATGTGTTAACGGTCAAATATACAGTAAAGATCCGTAAGTGCCAACATTTTCTTCAAAAAAGAGAGTTCAACTCCATAGTGGCAGGCAACTAGATGAAGAGCAAATGCAAATCATATTGGAGGAAGCTAATGCTTGTACAAAAAACTTGTTTTGAATACAAAAAAATTATTTGGTATCCACGTAAGATGCGTTAATCAATGAGCCATCTTAGCAGTTACACGGTAATGCACATCTTTTTTTTTGGCATTGGTGTTTAATGAAATACATAGGTATCGGCGTTTTGTTTTCTCATGCTGTCATGGTTACTTCAGTACTTTTCATATATTATAAGATGTATAATGATTTATAATAGTCAGAAATTAGATCTCAGCACAAAAACTACCAAATACTTCATTATGGAATCCTTGGTAGCATCTTGCATATCTGCGCACTCCTCCCAGTCGAAAGAATGCTCATGAAAAGATCACATCTTTTATTTTGAGCATTGTTACATTATCGCTACGCCATTTGGCAAGTCACGTATTGATTGAAGAAATCTGAAGGAACGACCATGAAACATTTATTCCAGTATCCTTATCACTGGAAAAGCGAGGAGACCAGGACCTGATGTGCTTTCTTTATGATGTTTATCCTTATGCTTTTGTTTGCTTCCAAAGCTTGTTTCCCCAGGTGACTTTAGACAAACTCATCGTTACAAGTCATAATATAATCTGGTAGTTGCACCTTCAGTAGTTTGTGACCCTTTTTAGCTTGACAAATAACATCTGAACTTTGGGAACTCTACCAGATTTCTACAGAACTTAGAATAACACAGCTGGTACCTCCTGGCAGGTCTTTGCGTATGCGATGATGAGCGCAGGATCCGCAGCAGCCGCGGTGTCAAATTTGAACCGCACGGGCATCCGGCACACAGCACTTCCCAGCTTCTGCAAGCCCTTGCCACGCTTCTGCGACCTCTCAGCGGCCTCCATCGCTTGCGCCTTCGTCAGTTGCGCCTCCTTGCGACATCCGCCATAATCGATGTTATCTGGCTATCAAATCTGTGAGAGTGTGAGATGGTAGCCTTACTAACTAGTAGTAGTACTCCTTCCCAAGGAGCTCAACTTTCAGTTTCAGGGTGCTTGCTGTTCCTTAAGATGGTGGATGTAACCTGAACCCGTAGATGTTCTAAGCTTGTGATCGATGTTCTCTGCTTGTACAAATCGGTTTCATCTCAACGCAAATGCATTGCATCTCCTGGATCTGGGTGTTGATGTACAGTGTTGCAAGTTTGTATGTTTCAAATAAGGTTCTGCTTCTTTCAGAATGACGTGGAATCTGAATTTTTTTGTCTGCATCTTCAGTTACTAGTAAACATTGACACGGTGACACCTGTCTGTATTTTTGTACCGACACATGTCTGCATCGACGCTAGCAAGTGAAACATCCACACTTTGTTCCATCACACTTCCCAGTCAGCACATCCACCTCTTCCAAAATTCCAAGCACGGTATCGTAGCCATATCTCCAGTGACGCAGCGCGCGACACGCCCAGGCCGATAATCAGGATAGCTCCGGAGAAAAAGCAAAGAAGACGACAGCGTCGGGCGATCTTGCCTTGCCGTCTTCCTTTCCACAACCTTTTTAACTGCCATCTCCTCCCGCGGTAATGCTTCCACTTGTACTCTCGCCCCCTTCCTCCTCACCTGCCATCTCCACCACTCCACCGCAACTCCCCGCAGATGCCGCCCAAGGTGTGCGCCGTCGCCGCCGGCGAGGCCCACACGCTCGCCCTCACATGTAAGAACGACGCCCGCTAGCTGCTTGGCCGCAGAATTCTTCGGCGCATCGCCGGCCGGAATTTGGGATCTGAGCTGAGGGGTGTTTTTTTTGTGTGTGTGCGGTTTGCAGGTAACGGGGAGGTGTACTCATGGGGACGGGGCATGTTCGGCCGCCTCGGCACCGGCCGCGAGGCGGACCAGCTCGTGCCCACCGCTGTCGTGCCCGCCGTCGCTGTTGGCGGAGGGAGGCAGCGTCCCAGGTTCTCCGCCGTCGCCGCCGGCGCGTACCACAGCCTCGCGCTCGACGGTTGGTGCTCTGTGCCTCTATCCCGTTGTCTTGTACTACTACTTTTCTTCGTGATAGTAGAAGCAAACTGGACACTGTGTGCATTGCAATTTGGAATTTTGGATAAATGTTGTCTGAAGTGGGAAGTGTTTGCAGCAATGTTATGCCGTGCGGCCTGCGAAAGTAGTGGTCGATGCACTAGCCTGAGAATTGGAATTAATCCTAGGCTCAAACGTGAGATAGTAAATATAGAATGGTTTGATTCCATTGAGGTTGTCAACCAACCTGGCAGTTTGATTTCCCGGTGATGTAGCTTGTGAGTTGAATGATGCCCATGATCCAAAGCCGTGTGTGCTAGCACTTTATTTCGAAGGCTAGTGGTATCTGGCTTTCACGCAGTGTGTGGATGCATGTTGGTTGAATTTTTCGCTCATATGGTCTGACCTGACTATGCTTCAATGGCATGATTGGTAAAGTGGGAGTAAATACATGCTTTGTTTATCTAGGTTTCTTGGTGCATGTAAATTAGTTGTCCATGTGTGGTGCCTACTTAGGAGGCTTACTAGTCTTAACTGTAAATGTTTTCTCAGCCTCAATATCAGCGAAAAGCAATTAAATATGATGAAGGTTGAGATGCAAATGTCAATGGTTCTGAATAATATCCAACAATGCAGATGAAGGCTCACTCTGGTCATGGGGCTACAATATCTGTATCCTTTATACTGCTTGCATTATTTGAGCTTTGTCATCTCTAAGTTACTCTGCTAATATCCTTGTCAGTACTGGGTAATTTACTTTCTTGACAACCTAACGGACGGCCAGCTTGGCTATGGGGAAGAGAATTCCGTTTTTCCATGTTTGGTTGAGGGTTTTCAAGATTTAGGTTCTCCTGAAACACTGCAGGATGAAGCACAGAACAGTCATGAGCAGACTCCTTTGAAGGTATATATGGAACACCCTTTTGACTCTTAAGCTTGAGAAGTTTCTGCTTAGCTAATCCTGTTGTATGTTTTGCTACAGTTGTCTTCTGTGAAAGCTGGGGGCATGATGTCTTTCGCCATAGACAGTCTTGGTGCCCTGTGGATGTGGGGAAATTGCCCGCAGCAGACTGATGATGGAGAGTTTTGCGTAGCAGCTAGCGCAGTCCCACTGCCTGTGTGGGATTTCCATGGTCACAGTGTAGTTAAGGTTGCCTGCGGTAACGAACATGTTGTAGCTGCAGTTAGTGCTGGAGAGACTTATACAGGAGGTGACCTGGTTTGTTATTCCTGGGGCAATAACAACCATGGCCAGTTGGGTCTAGGTGACAAGGAAAGTAGGTCTCGTCCTGTGGTTATCTCGGAATTTAGTGAAGGCTCTTCTTGGGAGGTTTATGAAATTGCATGTGGAGCTTGGCACACTGCTGTGCTCACCAATACGAAATCTTTTGATCAGGAGCTTGAATCTCGGTGCTGGACATTTGGGATTGGTGACAATGGGCAGCTTGGCCATGGAACAACTGCCACCATTTGCTCCCCGCAGCCTGTTGATGGCTTACCCACCGGTTCCTTCCTTATATCTCTTGATTGCGGATTGTTCCACACAGCAGTAGTCTCCTCCGATGGCGAGGTGTGGTGCTGGGGAATGGAGAGAGGTCTCGGCTTGTGCCCAGATGCTAGCTTTTCAGGAGTTGATGCAGGGGATGCTCTATATCCCATAAGAGTTCAGTCTCCTGAGACAACTGGGTTCAAGTTTCTGGGTCCGGTGCAGGTTGCCTGTGGAGCTGCCCACACTGTTCTTGTTGCGGGTGAAGGGTATAGGATGTGGGCATGGGGCCGAGGCCGGAGTGGTGTGCTTGGGAGAGACCAGACTGCTGATAGCTACACTCCATGTGCTGTGATGTGGCCTCCTCTTGATGAGAACTTCCAGGAAATTCAAGAGGACCAAGCGCAGGCTTCGACATCAAGAGTGAGTGACCGCACTAACACTGAGTTGGAGCAGAAGTTATCTGCTGCCTCAGAGGAGCTACAGTTCCTTAGGTCAAAACTGACACTCATGGAGAGGTATGCTAACATACTTCACATTTCAATATTTCGCAAGCCTATGGATGAACGGACGCTTCCGCGTTCGCTTCAAGAGTCTGCTGTCTTTGATATCAGAAAGGAATTTGAGAACATCTTAGATTCGTCAGATACTGATGAACTCGCTCGCTTGGAGATGTTTTACCGCAGCATGCTTTCTGGTGTGAAGGACAAGCTTCTGAAGAGAAAAGTCCAAGTGATGGTCCAGGAATGCATTGTTTCACTCTCTGCGGGGAGGCAAACCCAGCAAGGTCAGTGAGTTGGATGATTAGTTGTTATAAACTGCATTTCTACTGTACAGTGTCAAACTTATGACAATTGTAATAAGCTCTTTGTGCAAACCTTAACTTTCTTTCACCTATTTCGTTACACTACAAGTGTACTGCAATTTAGTAAAATATTTAGTATGACTTACCAGTGATGAATCACTTGGATGGCCCATTTAATTGGCAGGATCTTTGCTATCGTATAATTTCTGGTTTATCCTGTTATTTATCCCTGTAAAAAATATTCTCTGTGTGCATTATCTAAGTTAGCTATATGATAGTAGCAACTAAAAATCATAGGTAAAATTAGTAGCAGCTGCCAAATATTATAGTGCCTTTTGCATCAGTAGCACTGAATCAGGTGGATATGTATTCTACAGGCTGAGCACAAATGGTGAATTAGGGAGTGATGCTAAGATATGTTTTTATCACTCATCTGTATTTTCTTTTCATGCAATATTGCTGCCTTGTTGGTCTGTTGTTAGTGGAACACCCTAGTGTTTGAATTTAACTGCACTTCAGGAATCATCTGGACTCATGCCATATATAAAGAAAGAAATCAATAATGCAACTATCCTATGAGATCAAATAATGCAAAACACACAAATACAATGCGTATTCGGTAATCTCGCACCTCGATTTAACATAAACTTTTGCTCCTTCTCAAACCAAACCCTTTTTACCGGGTCCATTATGCTTAGGTCAACCGTTATGATCTGAGTCTCCTCGGTGAGTAGTGTGAGCTCTATCAATGCATAGCATTTTTTTAATCGAAAGAACTTTTTCATTGTCTCTTCTCTTTCGACGTTTCATCTCTTCCCTCTTCTCACTTGACGCCTCCTTGGCGGTTATGATCCCCTTCAGTGTCTCTTGCCATGCGATTGTCAAAACTCCATGCTTTGCATCTAGCTTCGAGTTGGTCCTCCCCCTCAGCATGTTCTCCCTTGGGATGTCATCCTCAAGGTCGATGACCGATGAGTCATTGCATTTCTTTGCTTGAGAAGAAATACTGCGCCATAGTTACACAAGGATGTATCTCCACTTGGGACAAACTTAGGGAGGGGGGGGGGGGGGGGTGTTCGCGAAAGATCTCAAGATGGCCGCTGTGTTGGCGGCCACGACCAGGGCAGGCCGTTCGCGAACCATCCCGAGCACAAAAAGTGCTTTATGCACGGGTTGGGCGACGATGGCATCGGTGTTGGCTCGTTGCTGAACAACGACGGCTTGTTCCATCCACGTCGACGACTTCTTCTTGAGTCTGGACCTTTGTTCTGCGTTCACACTGCTTCTTGGTCTCGGAAGCTCTTTGCGTCGGGGGAGATCTTTCTCCGGCTTCACCGGGCCATGACGGGGATGGAGACGACTTCTACGCGTTGACCATGAAATTCTAGGCCGGGAGATCTTTCTCCGGCACTCCCGCCGTCACCGCCGGCCTAACTGCCATCCGCCCCTCCCGCGGCCGACGCGCTGCCGCGACGTCTCACCGCCCCGCCCTGCGTCGAGCTCCTCCTCCGCGCGTCCGCCACCGCCCTAGCGATCCCTGTAAATCCCCCTTCTCCGTGGCTTCGGCTCGGCTGACACTCGTAACCGTCGGGAGGGAAGTAAGTGGGGAGGAAAAAGATGGGTAGGACCCGCCACGTGTTGTGCGCCACGTGAGCATTCGACGGCTCGCATGTGCGTTCATAAGCGTTTCCGCGTGTTGTGCGCCACGTGAGCATTCGACGGCTCGCACGTGCGTTCATAAGCGTTTCCAAGTGTTTTGAATACTTGGGCAAGGGGACGACAATCACACGTAGTATCCGTTTACGTTGCCGTGTTTTTTTGAAACTGTTTATGTTGCCGTGTTGGTTGTCTGCATGGACAAAAGCGGAAGTGGGCCAATCAGATAGACATTATGTGAGATGGAATAAAAAAACCCACCCACCCCCGCGTCGCCCTCCTCTGGTCGACTCAGGGGAAACCCTAACCCGCCGTCGGTAGGCCCCCACCGCTCCCTCCGCTGCGCTGCCGCCGGAGGGAGGCCGGCAAAGCCGCGCGCACCCTAAGGAAGGTGGCAGCCGACGTTCTTTCTCCGTCGAGGCTCTCTCGCGCGAGGTTCTGTGGCGGCGACAGTCGGCGTCGAGCGGCGAGGAGGCGCGGGTGGCGTCCATGCGGAGCTAGGCGCGGGCGGCGGCCGCACGAGCTGGCGACCATGGCGAGGTGCTGGGCGTGGGCGGACAGGCGGGCTCGATCTGGGCCCCTTTTGGGCCATGCGGGCCGCGTGGATTCATGCTGCTGCCGGCACCAGGAGGCTGGTCTGTGGTGGCGGGTGATTGCAGGCAAGCTGGGGCGGCGGCCCCAGGTCGTGGAAGATGGTGCGGCGGCCACAGTGGTAGGAGGCGTCGCGGTTTAGCTCCGGCGCGCGACAGCAGGAGCCACAACACCCCTTTGCTCGTCTTGGTTCTCTTGGTGCTTAGTGGGCAGATCAAGCTCCTGGCGAAAGCCTTGCATCTGACTCCGGTCGGTGCCGATGACGGCGGCGCCTTCGGGCGGCGTTCCCCTTCTCGTTTGCGTCATCGTGGAGCTCTGATCTCTCCAACGCGAGTGGTTCTAAGATCTCCGGGTGAAAACCTAAGCTCTCGTGGAGCGGGTGACGATGACGAACACGTCATTTCCTTGTTGGAGGCGCCGCGTTGGAGCTCTTGGCCCTCGCGGTGCGTCGGTTTCGAAGTGATTGGGCGGGTTGGTGCTGTGGTCGGGCGAGGTGGATGCCGGGTGGCGATCCCGGACGGTGGCGGTGTGTTGAGACGGTGGCCTCGGTCCCCTCTATAGCGACGGTCCTATGAGGCAAGACCTTCTCCTAGCGAGGTTTTGGGTGGCGACCTGGTGCTGCTGAGGGCAGCAAGTGTTTTGACCCGGCTGGTTCGGCTCCGGGCGATGCGGAGTTTGATCTGGTTGCTACGCCGGGGCGGCGGCCCCCGATTTGGCGCAACGTTGAGGTCTGCGGGTGGTCGTTTTTAGTGAGGGTAGCAGGGGCTACGAGACGGCCGGGTCGCGCGTCGTTGTGGCTCGTGTGCGGCTTTGGTGCCGAGTGGTGTATGTCGGGGCGGCGGCCCCGGGACCGGTGGTGTGCTTTGTGGTGTTTGGTGGGCTAGGGTCGTGTGGGCGACGGTCTCCTCGCATGTGCGGTTTTCCGGCCCCATTTTCCTCATAAACAGGGTATTTATATGGTTTTTGGACCCGGTTTTTCTTATAAACTGGGTCAGTTCTATTCTTCTATACGAGTTGTAGGAACGCCCTGCCCTCTTCGAGAGGTTACTCGGAAAAAAATACGTGAGATGCATGAATGCAGTTGAATCTAATAAATATACTACTACGTCAAAATAAATTAGAAAAGAAATATACTACGTCCGCTTCTTCTGGTCCTTCAGCTGTGTTTGTTGTTTTTTAGTAGGTCCCAGGGCCGGGCCGGGCCGGGAAAATCCGAGACCCTGTGCCAAAATTTAAAACGGGCCCATAATTTGAACTAATAAATAATTTTAATGTGTATGACATAATGTTTAACGTAACACCGTAACTTCTACCGGTGATTCGTTCTTTACCATTTTTTTCTATATTCAAAGAGACTCGATTTTGGATGAGATAAATAGAAACGGATCCAAAAGAAAGGTACTACTATCATACCTATATAAATCGAAGTTGCGTTATCTTTATTTGAATATCACCATTCCTTTTATGTTCTTTGAAATAAATTTAAAACGAGGTAGACTGATTGTAAGAAAAAATTGCAAGTGCAACACTAGAAGGATCAACAGATTACCGGATGACGAATTTGATACTTCTTTTCTAATAAACTTGCGAAAATCTCAAATAGAGGCCGAGCTACAAGTAGCTCGGTATCAAAAAATTCAAAACCAAATATTTTGATTCAAAAAATTCTGAAAAAAAATCATGGATGTAGATTAAGTCGCGATCTACCTCTACGTAAAGTTTCAAATCGAAATTCGTAAGATTCTACGCTACACAAAAACAAAAAATCTGGCAAAAAATTCGATTTTTTCAACCGTGTGATGTTCCAGATCCAGATACGCGTATTTGTCTTTTTTACCCGGCCTAAAATACAGCGTATCTTTCACTAACAATTTGCATAGCTGTAGATATAAACATTACCTACATGCAGGATTTGTTTTCGAATTTTTTGACACAAAAAAATGCAGGTTTGGTTTTCTTTTAAAACCGGGCTACATATCGCTGCACTCATAAACTTGTACATAACACCTTCTACGACGACAACTCGACTAGCAGCGGACGAGCGCGTGCACTACGCGAGGCGGAGTCAGAGAGACTGCCCAGCAGTGTGCAGTGGTGCGGCCCAAGACGCAGCATAAAAGCAAAAAAAAAAACAAATCCAGATGTACAGTACTAGTGGCGCACAACTTGGGATGCACGCCACTGGCAGTATACATATAATTTGTGCCGGTGGCACAGTTGGCACCACTGTGGGCCCGGGCCTGGTAGGTCCTCCAATTTTTTATTTTGTTTTTTGACATTTCAGTAGGTCCTCCACTTGGTTTGACTTGTGAGACCAGGCCGGCCATGGCTACAGTCCCACCTGTTCAATGGAGTAGAATAATTGTGCCGTCCACTCATGGACTCCCCCAAGTGGATACTCAAACTGTGAACTCGGCTATCCTAATCCAACCCCGCGAGGTTACCACTTGGGGCTGATCTCCGTCCAGATCGCGATTAAACTAGTCAGTAATCCCGATCCTGTGTGCGACCGTACCCTGGTCTGGTGAGGTGAGGGCGAGGCGGTGACGCTCCACGTCGTAGATGGACATGCGTGAGCATCCTCGAGTCGCGCGGCCGTCGTCGCGCCACGTCGGTCCCGTAAAGCGCAGGCGGTCTCTGACTGGCGGAATGTATGACCGATAGCGACGCGGCACCCCTGATGCAGTTTTTAATCCTCAAAACTACTACTCGTTCATCGCAGTAGTACCAGTGCCGGAGTAGTAGTTTTTGATCGGAACCAATTAGCAGCATTTCCCGCAGATATACTACTCCGTGTTGTTCGCGGCAGATCAATTCTTGGGATCGGATCAGTTGAGGGGAGGGAAAGGCCAGGCGCGGCGAGGGAGGAGCACGTAGTAGCATATCTTTCTGGTGGGCGGTGCTGCTCGGAGGTTTGGTGTCTAGCTAGCGCAGGGACACTGTTCGCGCGAAGGGAGAGGCGCTGGCCGCTTCGCCGCCATCAACTTGAGGAGGAGGAGGAGGAGGAGGAGGAGTGTGCAGTTCGAGGCGCGGCAAGGTGTGGCTGCGAGGCGTCAGGCGTGGGGGAAAAGAGAAGCATGAGGAGGAGGTGCCCTCCATTTAAAAGCGCTTCGGTTTATGTGGCTCGCTGCTCGCCGCAACTCTGCTCCTCTCTTCTATCTCGTCTCTCAAGCACAGTCACACGCTCAGCCTTGGTCGCTCGCTGCTGCCAGATCCTTATCTCCTTGCTGCTCTGCTCCGGGGACATTCGGTTGGTGCGTGCGTGGATGGGGTCGGGGGAGCAGCGGGTGGAGACGGAGCGCGCAGCGAACCGGGGCTGATCCGTCCGGACATGGGGTAGACTGCTCTGCTCTGCTGCGGAAGCGCATGGAGGGCTCCCGTGCTGCGGCTGGACGGCCGTGGGGCGGCGATGTCGAGGAGGAGGGCGGTGAGGTGAGCCTGCGGGAGTGGCTGGACCGGCCGGGGCGGCCCGTGGAGGCGGCCGAGTGCCTGCACGTGTTCCGCCAGGTGGCCGAGGCCGTCTCCGTCGCGCACGCGCAGGGCGTCGCCGTGGGCAGCGCGCGCCCCTCCTGCTTCGTCGTCTCCCCGCCCTTCTCCCGCGTCGCCTTCATCGAGTCCGCCTCGGGCTCCGACGCATCCGGCTCCGACGGCGCATCCGACGACGCCGACCACGACGCCGCCGAGCCTCCTGCTACGGGACGAGGTGGCGGCGGCGGCAACGGCGCGGCGCCGATCCGAGACGGGGAGCAGCGGGTCGAGAAGGGTGGCTTCCCGCTCAGGAGCGTGCTCGCCATGGAGCTTAACTGGTACACCAGCCCAGAGGAGGCCGAGGACAACGGCGCCGCCACCTTCGCCTCCGACGTGTACAGATTAGGGGTGCTACTGTTCAAGGTGCGGTGCCGCTGCCTTCTATAGTCTCTAGCGTCTTGTTTCGGGGGTGATCCATTGCCATTGCTAATGTTCGACAGCTATGCCTGTGTTTGCAGTTGTTCTGCAGCTTCGAAACCTTGGAGGAAAAGATGCGGGCGATGGCCAACCTTCGCTACCGTGTCCTGCCGCCGCAGTTGCTGCTCAAGTGGCCCAAGGAAGCATCCTTCTGCCAGTTGATGATGCATCCTGTTCCAGACACCCGACCAAAGATGAGGTGCGATGATGCGTGTCATTTACACATATGTAAAGTACCGCTGAGAACAGGGTTGCTTGTTTCGCATTGGCAACACCAAGTATTTTAGAAGTTATATATTGCCACTGCATAGTATTATTTTTTTCCTTTCAGGCTAATACTTGGGTTTGAATTTTGATTGACATGAGTCACTGATTGTTGATAGCAATGGGTTTGGGAAAGATATAAGATGGAGAATTGTCTTACATAAGCAAAGTTTTGAAACATGCCCACTAACCCTAGATTTCGTCTCGGTTGAAGAATAATTTTATTACTTTCATCTTTTGAATTAGTGTAGGAACTTGAACTAGCACTTGACTTGTTCACTTCCATGCTGCTTTTCTGAAACTAGCCAGGTGGCCCTCGCAAATGCGAGGGCAGCATCTTAGCTTCATTGAACGTGTTCGAGAAATAGTTTTACCGTTCTACAAATTTTGAAATTCTTTATGTCTAAACAATGTCTTTCCATACGCTTAGAATTAGCATGTTAAGTAAATATCCACCGGTTTGTAATTAAGTACGAATCATTTTAATTTATGGAAAATAAACATCACAAATTCACCTAAAAGTCATATCACCGTATTCTATAACTTCTTTTATTACTCTATTTTTACCTCGTTATCTTGTCTTGCTATCCCTACTCTTCAACACCCTGCCATGTACTCCCTCCGTTCGAAAAATGATGTCACAAAAATGAGCTATGAGTTCATTTTTGTGACATCTTTTTCCAAACGGAGAGAGTATTTATTTTTCAATAACATGACTATGCCAACTTGACAACAAACTTATTCTTTATAATATGTTTTCAATAAATAATGTTTTATAATCTTATGAGCTCAGTATATATATAGACCATTGGGCTGTTTTATATTTTAAATTGGTTGTCATCGTTATAGGAAATTCTTAATATTTCTAATCTTATGGATCAAATTATCTGAGTAGAAATCTTTTCAAGTCATAAATATGCTATAAAATCCTTTCGAATTCCCATAACTAAATGTTAAATATTAGCGTTGTTGGTGGCAAAGATAAAACCTTATTTTTCACTTTATCTCAAAACAATATACTACGTTGACGCTGATATACAACTACCTTTGCATCATCTTTTTACCGAATTATGGATAATCAAACATCCGCTCCATGCACATCTTGTGCTTGATATCTCTCTTGGTTTGACGAAAATGTGATATTAGGTCCTTACGATTATATCTTCAAGCTGAAATCAAATTTTGAACTCCAATAATGTTCAAATAATTTTTATCTTTATAAGACTTCAAGAGTTTATTGATGGGAATAAACTGAAATTAAACGACTTGGTGGAATTATTTTTGATAGACTATTAGTTAGAGTGTGTTGTCGGTCGTATTATTCTTCAAGAAGATATCTATGGTTAATACTTAAATCTATTTTTCTTAACATCAAAATTATATGCATGAGCCGACACTGATAGCTATCAAGTAATTACCGATCATGTATTCATATATAGTTAATAAGGATAAGACTTCAAGAGTTTATTGATGGGAATAAACTGAAATTAAACGACTTGGTGGAATTATTTTTGATAGACTATTAGTTAGAGTGTGTTGTCGGTCGTATTATTCTTCAAGAAGATATCTATGGTTAATACTTAAATCTATTTTTCTTAACATCAAAATTATATGCATGAGCCGACACTGATAGCTATCAAGTAATTACCGATCATGTATTCATATATAGTTAATACACATATTTTGTATCTGTGTCGAGAATAAAATTGTTGAAGCGCATGCAAACATTAGCATACTTACGTGAGAAACTGCGGAGTGCGGAGTTACATATATACCTCATGCATGGATCGTTGGCCAGCATGGAACCTGATCTATAAATACACAAATGACACAGCTAGCTAGCTAGGACGTGTGTTTAGACCCGAGTGGACAATTTAAAAAAACTGGTCGTGCTCAGCTTAGCTTATCGTGTCCATAGATGTCTCTTTCCGATCTTTTTTTTTCTTGTAAATAAAAACGGATCTGTACGTCTTTTCCTTGCACGACCTGGTGCTTTGAACGTGTTGATGTTGTGTACGTAAATATTATGTTACCATCTCTCTTTAAATCTCAGCCATTAATTACAGATCTAACTGTCTAAGTAATTCTAATGATGTGGATTAACGTGGTGGCTCGAAAACTAACTCATTTTGCTTTTAGTATATAATAGATTCATTTTCATCTTGTAAGATCTGTATGGTGTGTATTACTTGAAACAATGTCATTCATTGTACAGTTTGTTCATAGAGTCTATAACATTGGTCCCATGATACTGAACTCAATGAAGGCACCAGCTGTTTGACAGGTGTTTTCTTCTCTTACGAAGGTCTTGGCATATAACTGTTGTATGGATTTTTTTCTCAAAAATTAAAAAATCATTATTTACGATACAATTGCTGAAGTAAGTAGATTCACATTAGGATTCATTATGGAAAAAAGATCCATATTAAAAGATTGTTGCTTGCATGCTGTTACTATGGTAGTTAATCATCTTTTTTTCTATTTTTGACATGTACCACCATTTAACTTTTGGAGATATAGTAGTCAGTGAAAGTATGTATAAATACTTAAATACGAGGTGGTCAGGAAATGGCGCTTGCTTATTTTCAGAATTGGTGAGAATATTTCTACATGTCATCATGCAAAGTTATGTCTACTACAATAAAATTTACGCAGTTGCTACTTGCTATATCAATACATATCTCATCTCTTGAACACATCGTGAATGTGCGATTTTGGCACAAAATTTTGCGATTACATATATTCTTGCATAGTATATGCATATGATATGATTAATGCCTTTTTCAAGCTAATTCAAGCGGGCCTACACGTGATCCAAATTTTGTGTTTGTTATATTTCCTGTTTCTAGTTTTATTTATAGATGTTGTTCTAGAATACACCCCAAACATTGTATCTTTTTGTATTATAGAAGGCTCAAGTATATACGTCACACCATGACCACGATCAAAACCAACAGGATAACAAAAGGAAACAAAAACAGAATGTCTTACAAAGCAAGGACAAGAGAGTAAATTGGAGCCATGGCTGTAGGCAGAGCCCAGAGCTAGACCAAGTCAGGTGGTCGTGCATACTGGTCCTCATTTATCTTGCTTGAACTTGAGATGTCGCATATCCTTATTTAAGAAAATATTGTTTGTAAACCTATAAATACTGATAGGTCAACTTATAACTCACTACAATCTTTTCACTGTTCCTTTCCCCAATGAGGTTGTATGTTTTTGACTGTTGATGACCTGCTTTCTTTTTGCTTTACATTCGACAGTGAGGTGCTACGAAGTGAGTTCCTTAATCAATCAAGGAATAGTCTGGAAGAGCGTGAGGCAGCACTTCGGTTACGTGAAGAGATAGAAGAGCAAGAACTGCTGTTGGATTTTCTTCTCGAATTGCAGAAAAGAAAACAGGATATAGCAGACAATTTGCAGGACACTGTTGCCTTCCTCTCTTCTGACATTAATGAGGTACTCCACCAGCAGTCAGCTCTTGGGCAGTGTGGAAACTACTCGCTTGAGTTGGATAAAGAGGTGTCCTCTGGAACTGTTGAGGATCAGAGCGACTGTGGATCCAGAAAGCGATTTAGACCTGAACTGCTTGCTGTTGATATGGAGGAACACAGTCGTAGTGTGGAAGAATGTTCTAGAACAGTGCCATCATCTGTGGTAATCCAAGAAAGCGTGTTGTCAAAAAGCTCCAGGCTAATGAAAAACTTCAAAAAACTTGAAACAGCATATTTTGCAACAAGATCCAAGTTGTCGAGGCAAGTTGGCAATCCAATTACTCGCGATCAAGTTGTCAAGAGGACTACTGGGTCAGCTGTTGGGACGGAGGGTAGTTCAATAGATGATTTCTCTTTGGAAGGGCATTCTGGCAGTGGTAGAAGGCAAAGAGGTTGGATGAACTCTTTTCTTGAAGGATTGTGCAGGTACCTGTCGTTCAGTCAGTTGAAAGTTCGGGCTGAACTGAAGCAATGTGATCTGCTGAACTCATCAAATTTAGTATGCTCTGTAGGCTTTGACCGGGATAAGGAGTTTTTTGCAACTGCTGGTGTAAATAAGAAGATAAAAGTGTTCGAATATAACATGATCGTAAATGAACACCGTGACATTCATTATCCTGTGGTTGAGATGTCTAATAGATCAAAACTAAGCTGTATTTGCTGGAACAGTTACATGAAGAGTCATCTTGCATCTAGTGACTTTGATGGTCTTGTACAGGTATGTTCCTTTGAGGAATGGTTTTATTTCAAATTTGCATTTGAATATGATATATGAACAACATTATGAGGAATATCCCATTCCTTTTCAGGTTTGGGACGTTACAAGGAGCCAAGTTTTTACTGAAATGAGGGAGCATGAGAGGCGTGTCTGGTCAGTAGATTTCTCACTTGCAGACCCAACCAAATTGGTTAGTGGGAGTGATGATGGTTCAGTGAAGCTGTGGAGTATGAATCAGGCAATTTTATTCTTGCACCTGCTGTATGTCAGCTTTTGAATTACAATAATGTGGTTGTGGAGCCTGTATGCGAGTAAAAAAATTGCCCTACACTGCTGTAACATTTTCCCATGTACTCTGCAGGCTGGGAGTGTTGGCACTATCAGAACAAGAGCAAATGTCTGCTCTGTGCAATTTCAACCTGATTCCTCTCGCTCCATTGCGATTGGCTCAGCAGATCACAAAATTTACTGCTATGATCTTCGCAACATAAGAGCCCCTTACTGTACACTAGTTGGACACACAAAAACTGTGAGCTATGTTAAGTATTTAGATGCATCAACCATAGTATCTGGTTCCACTGACAATTCGTTGAAGCTTTGGGACTTGTCTATGAATCAAGCAAGGGTGATTGACAATCCCATTCAGACATTTACAGGGCATACAAATACAAAGGTTAGATGTCCTGCATAGTTTTTATAATGCGACTATTCCTGCATGTACTTCTCTTCTCATGGTATTGTTCTAGAAATGATTATTATCAAGTTCAATCGTCATCATCTTTTTTTTATGCCCTTAAATCATGACCTATCTATCTTAGTCCCTACATGTTTTAAGTGGCAACAGTATTTCTTCAGCACAGTGTTCAGTTGTCGGACCAGTCTGTTGTTTAAACTTTAAATTAGTTCTCTTCGACTTACCCATATGTCAGTTGGGAAATTTAGTAATGTAAGATTCAGCATGTCATCATGGCTTTGCTTCAAACATAGTGAAATCCACTTTGCCGTATTTAAAAAACACATTTTGAGATGTTGAAAATTTCCAAAATAATTTTTTCGCGGATAAATCTTCACATTCTATGTGTTCACATAGTCGATTCGTGAAAAAAAAGATTTTCTCTGTGGCTTGTATTAAAAGACAAAAAAAACTGTCTTGTGAAAAGCCCTATTTTAGCACCAAATTTTATCTTATTGACACAGGCCACAAAAAATATCGGTTTTTCATGAAACGAATTCGTGAACACATAGCATGTTAATGTATATTCACGTACATTTTTGTAATTTTTTGACATTTCGAAATGAGTTTAAAATGCAATTTAAATACCGGCTGCATATGCGCCCAAGGGCCAAAACGCCTCCCTCTGCAACTATTATTTTCTTCTTATGTAAGAATGTTGTTTGATGGTCGATATTAAATCTACCTTCTCTTCTTTTAATACTTCTGAGTTGTGTTCTCGCTTGAACGAAACATTATTATGCTGGATGTCTAATTTACTTATTCTTGTTGACCAGAATTTTGTTGGCCTTTCCATTTCTGATGGGTACATCGCTACTGGTTCAGAAACAAATGAGGTATGCACTCTGATATGGCACCAACTATTTTTGCTGCATTCTGAAGATACAGTTGAACCAGAAACCATGCTATAGATCAGTCATAGGGGCGCTATATGCTCCTACCTGGCCTGGGTTTGGTCCTCTCCCTTGTCAAGCCTCTCTATTTCATTTACAGTTCTACTAGCCTATTTGATTTTAGATAATAGGACTTTTATTGGTTGGCTCCCGGGTGCATATGCTCCTGTTATCTGTTTCAAAATTAAACAAATATGAAAACACTTCAAAAAATTCTGAAAACAATTGGGCACAAACATATACCAATGTTCAACATTCGTGTAAAATTTCGCAAGAAAATGACATTTTATGTGGCCTGTGCAAAAAGATGAAATCTGTGCTTCGAAAAATGTATTTTTAGATCTCATTTTGGCCACAGATTTTGTCTTTTTTGCGCAGACCACATAAAGGGTCATTTCTTTTTGACACTTTGTACGGATGTTGTTAACTTGCATATGTTTGTGCCCAATTGTTTTCAGATTTTTTCAAAAAGTTTTCATATTTTCAAATTTGGAAAACAATAACAGGAGCATATGTACCCGGGGTCCTGGGTGCCAAAGTGAATTTCTGCTTTTATTACGAAGCTCTTCTACCAGCCTATATGCAATGCATTCAAACTCTATCTTTTCAATGAAATGAAACGCAAATGTCATTTGTGCTTTGTCGAAAAATATACAATGCATTCATTGGTTGAGTAATTCTAGACCTTTTCTATTACTAATAATCAGGTGAGACAAAAGGAAATCAAATTTAAGATGAAATGCTATACAGACAACTATTGCATTTTGGCTAAGGGGAGATAAGATTGTTGCTAAGTTAAGCTGCCTTTGCAGTTTACGGTAAAAATGGTTGTCATTATGTGGGTTAGCAACCTCATATTCGAAAACACTTTTGCTGAACGGGGGCAGAAGGTATATTCTGTGCCCTAAGCACTAATTATAGAGGAGATTAACATGCGATGTCATGACAGTAGTTTTTTTTTGACAATGTCATACATGTTTAGTTGTTTACCTTTGTTCTTTCTCTTGCACATTTATTGATTAAAATGCCTAACTTTGCCTTCTATCGCATTATACATCAGGTTTTTGTCTACCACAAAGCATTTCCGATGCCAGTCTTGGCGTACAAGTTCAACGTGACAGACCCAATATCTGGCCAGGAGATTGACGATCAGTCACAGTTCATCTCATGCGTGTGTTGGAGAGGGCAGTCTTCAACACTTCTTTCTGCTAATTCCAGTGGAAACATTAAGGTCTTACAGATGGACTGACCCTGTTCCAAAGGCCGAGTGTAGCTTTCTGGTTTCGAGTAAAATGAATTGACTTCAGTGAGTTGCTGAGAGAACGTGCATGTCTTGCTATTTTGTCGCTTCAACGAGGTAGCGGGGAACACAGGGTGTTTTGTAACTTCACCGGAGCTGGGAATTAGTAGGGTGGTAGAGGAGAGGTTAGCTGTATCAAGAGTTAGCGTAGGATTACAGGTTAGCGTCATCGTAAATGTAGCATAAATAGGGAAGAGATATTTGAGATGTTGGGGTGGCCAGAAGATTTTGTAAATCATTGGTTTGAGGTATACTTGTATAGGCAATCAATCCAAGTTTTCAGCTGACGTTGCGCTTCGGTTTGTTGCAGTTCCTCCTTCTGTTTTACTTCTTCACTTTTTTTGTACCCGTGCAAAAGAAAAAGAGCCAAAAATACAAGGGTCACCAGAAAAGGACTTTAGGTATTGCTGCAGCGATTCTTATAATTGGGTCCTACTACCTGGTTTTGCTGTATAGATGCAAGGCATTATTCTCCCATCCTTCCAGAGTGGACTAATACTCCATCCGCTCCATATTAATGGTCTCAACATTGTCTAGATACGGATGCATCTAGTCTAAACACTTAACTAGATACATCCGTATCTAGATAAAGTTGAGGCCATTAATATGGATCGGAGGTAGTAGCATTTCTTGTTCTCCAGATTCCCCACAGGGCTAGAACGATTATCTCTTACAAAAGGGAGGTTTGGGGAGGCCTTGAATGTTATACAATTCATCAACGATAGACGCCTCTGTTCTTACGGGGCAAAGCAAACCTCATTATTTTTGAAAAGGGCAATTTTAAAAAGGTGGATGATCCAAAAAAAAAGAGGAGGGAAATTGTTTATAGCAAGAAAATATCTAGTAGAAACCAATTTAAGTGAAAACTGGTGAAAACCAGAAAAATCATGTTTAAATGATCTAGAAAATTCTCAAAAAAAATGCATTACAATGGAAAGGTAGAATTCTATAGACACATAGAAGCTCAACTTGAAACTCAAAATTCTTTAGAAGATATAAAAATGCCAAATTGAGCAACCAGCAGTAGCAACGAGTAAACATTACTATTCATTGCTGAATTTGTCTCTTTTAGCTAACCATGAAATAAAATGAGTTTGACCTTGCAAATTTGTATGTTCTTATAACACTTTCAACATGATGTATTTTTCTCATATTATTTTGGAACTTTTAATTATGGTTTTCACGATGTTTTCATTGTAATGTGGGTTCCATTGTATATTGTCTCGATGATAGTTGCAATGATGCTTTCCTTCTATTATTCGGAATTGGAACCAGGGAGGTGCATGTTTTTCACTTTCATGCAGTACCAGCCAGTATAAGAGCATCTCCACTGGGGGGCCTCCAAATTCGTGTCTGGCACTCCCAATGGAGGCCCCATCGGGGGGTGCCGAACATGTGTCCGCCCGAGATTTGGAGGCCGCCCACAGCGGCACCCCCCAAAACAGGCACCCCCAAACATTTTTTTTTATAATTTTCATTCATTAAAACTCCGGCGGAAATTAAACGAGATTTAACAAACTTACAATTTCGAATTTAAACGAGATTTGACAAACTAAACTTAAACTACGGCGGTACCAGCTACACGCTACGGCGTCTAGCCAACCACTACACGCGCCTGTGGGAGAGAGATGTCGCTTCATGGCCTGCCGATGGTAAGAGAGATGCCGCTTCATGGCCTGCCGACGAGGAAGAAGATGTGAACCAAGCGCCGGTATCATCAAGAGACTTGCATGCCTCGATGATCCGGCGCCAAAAATTGCATCTGCTATTGCCGTCGGCTACGACCTTTAGAAATGTTTCTGGCGGCCAGTGCGTCAGCTCCGGCCTTGAAGAACGTCCCGTAGCCTCGGCTGAGCCAGCTGAGTCTTCTGGTTTCACCGGCGCGTGGCATTCGATCTACCGCCATGACATGCGGCGGGGCATTTGATGGGAAGCCTCTTCGGCTTGCGGTGCCCCCTTCTTCGGTGACGGCGACGCTGCTGACCAAGATGCAGTCGGTGGTAGAGGCAGATCGGGTAGCTCGGGATCGTCGTCGTCCTCGCCGTCACGCTCGTCGTCCGTAGCGGACAACTCTGGCGTTGGCGCTCGTACATCGCTACGACGCACCTCGTACTCCGCGTCCACCACGGTGTGCCAGTAGCACGCCGAGATGGAGTACTTGGGGTCGAGCTTTTGCTCGTACGACATCTCCATCCACTTGCGCTTGAGGAAGACGATGCGCTCCTGCACGCTGAGCCGCGCGCCACCGGAATGTTGGGGGCGCTCCTCACCCACCCGTCCGGAAGGGTGGCAACGTCGTCCACTGGCACTGCGTGGCGGCTGCACAACCGCGCAGTCTCCAGCGAGAGCACGTATGGAGGCACGTTGTCGGCCTCCTCGCGCCACATGTCCGCTGGAACGCCTTGGCCATCTCCGCCTCCTCGTTGCGACGGCGGCGTTCCTTCAGCTGCTCGTGGCATTGCTTACCGCGACGAGTGGGAAAGGGAGAAGGAGGGAGAAGTGATGGTGTGGGGAGAGGAGGGCTGCGTTGCGTCAGGTTTTAAAGGAGGCCGGAGGAGCGGGGTTGGTTGGCCTGCATTAACGCAGCCACCGCTTAGCCTGGCCGCGCATTGACGCCGACGACGCGTGTGCAGGACGCCGCGGCGGGCAGCCGTTGCAACTTCAGCGCGTCTCGCTTCCGTCTGCGCTATCGTGTCTGCTAAGGAAGAGGCGATGATGGCAAGGTTGTTGAAGATCCTGTCATTGCGAGCTTTCCATAGGTTCCACCAGGTTAGCAGCGCCACTGAACGCCAGCGTTTGATGATTTGTGCCGGTGCAGAAGTACCGTAAGAAGGAGATGTTGTTGAGAAGCTTGACCAAATAGCAGCATGTGAAGAGTTCAGAAGAGGTCAAGCAACGTAACTGGATTGAACTGAAATAGTTATATTCTTTGTATCTTAATCGGTGCACTAAAACCCGCGGTCGGGAATTCAGTGTGTCTTTCTTTTTATTGTCACGTATCAAATCGTTATGAATCTTCGGAAGCAAACATAGAATATTACTTTATGTTTATCGTTAATTACTATAAGCAATGACACCTTTGTTTATGAAAAGTGGTCACGAAAACCGGTTAACTTATATTCTAGATTTTTTTAAGTATTTCTTACACAATCATACACTACACCCCTCTATTAAGATATTTGCTAGGCTTCATACTTTGAAATCTATATCAATATATTTAATAGTGTCAAAATAGAGAACACCATACACTAGATATACATGATTCATTAATTGTAAAAAATCAAAGAGGCATGTATTTTCCAATTGTTTCTCAGATTTAAGATGGTTTTGTATCTTATCAAGCGTCAAAGGAAGAAAAAACTTGTGCAGCTCAAATATATTTTCAGTGATATAGACTGAAACTTTATAATGGAAGAAACGTTAGAAAAAATATTGTATGGTTGACAATGCTAATTAAATAGAATATTTATATTTTATTTTTAAAATCAACAATATGGTTAAAAACTAAAATTATAAAGTTTAGTATAACTGTAGTTAATTTAACTTGCTCAGTTAAAAACGTTTTCTGGAACGACTCTTGAATATAACAATTAAGAAGGGTATGCAGTTTGACTTACTCTGAAGAACACTGCACTTCATATTAAAATATATTTTGTGAAAGTTGCTAAACTGATAAAAAGAAACAAAATAGTTTTTCGTGTTTCGAAATAAATTTCATTCAGGAACTATCTAGGAAGAGTAAAAGGCTAAATATTAGATAGGATGTTACTCGTGCAGTTAAGAATTGGGTAGAAGTAATTATAATGTTAATATTATTTTTATTATATTATATTCCCTTTTTTGCGCAAAAATAATAATATCAGATAACCCATTTCAAAACAATATGTTCAAGTGATAGACATACAACCCAACACCAACAAACAACAAACTAAAATAGACAAAGTAAGAAAACGCGCGGCAAGGCGCTCATATGGTTCTACTACACTTAGGTTTATTACCACCAGCCGAACACCCACGGACACATGAGCAGTAGTATACATCACGCGGCGCGACAACGAGCCTGCGCGTTCCATCGATCCGGAGCCGAGACTCGATCGATCAGCACTTGCCGGGTTTCGTCGGCCCGAAGACGAATTCGCCGGCCGTATAGAGCGCCTGCAGGTCGATCCCAGCATCGGAGACCGTCACGATCTTGCGGAGCTTGAGCGGCGAGCCCCTGTTCCAGCGGGGCTTGACATCCACGCGGCACGCCCGCACCGGCGACCCCAGCACGTAGACCATGCAGTCCCTGCTGGTGAACGGTGCCACCTGCTTCGCCGTCTGGATCTTGAAGTGGCCGCTCGCGTCCGTGGCGCCCCAGAGCGACAGCGCCCACTTCCCGCGCCTGCACCGCAGCAGCGCCGCCGCATCTGCAATTACAAAACAGGGATAGCTCAGGCGAGGCGAGTGAGCAGAGACGACGATGGTTAGTTAATTCGTGAGTTCTACGGCGCCGCGTGTAAGACGTACTCTGGAGCGGGGACGCGTTCTTGGACTCGACGTAGCCGGCGTACCGGCATCCCCGGCACCAGACCGTGCCTTCGACGCCGATCGTGAAGTTCATGTTCGGCGGCGGCCGGGGCAGGCCCATCGCCGAGCCGCCGCTAGGGAGGCATCCCAGGGAGAGGAAAACAAGGGCGAGGCAGACCAGGAGGCATCTCGCGAGCATAGCCATCTACTGAAACTAGCTGAACGATCGAAGAAGAAGCTGTGGTGGAATGGAATGATCATGCAAAGTCTGTGAAGAGGGCTCCATTTATAGGCTGGCGTCCATGCTGAGGTGAATCGAGCCACGGATTTCGGTTGGTGCAATTGCTTTGGATCGATCGTAGCATTGGTTCGCCCGCACGCGTGGGGAAGATGCGCGCATCGGCGCAACACTCGGCCGAATTGGGGAACCGGGACTGATCGGACGTCGGGGCATACGTAAAATCAACATTAAAATTTTGGTACTCCATGTAGTGTAGTACCCTAAATTTGCAGTTTACTCATCACCATTAAAATGGATAATGCTATTCGTGGCCATGCAAATCCAGGGGCGGCGGCGGGCGGCGGCGCCGCTACGCACTCATGCGTGCTGGATGATGCAGATAGCAGCAAAGGGCCGGCGATACTTCGATTCGCATGCAACAAAGGGGTGTCTTGATTCCCCTGATCGTTGCATCGATGGCTTCTTCACTGCACATATATCGCCGCCCCACGACGCACTGACGCAAAGTCAAACCGGGCATTTCAGCCGTTGATGCAGAATTGCAGGTACCTTGTTCTCCGGAAAATTGGAGGAAGGATATAGTTAAGCAACAAAAGCGATGCTATGATGCATCCTAAAGATTGATCCGCGCTGCCTTTGTTATCTGTTAATAACTCGCTACTAGCGTCTCGATGATCACTGAGTTGATGCAGCAATCGATGCCACCTAGCTTGGGCGTTTAAACCGTAAAGGTTGCAATCTCTGAAACTTCAAACGTGGAAGAAACGGCTACGCACATGTATAATTGTATATCCGTACAATGGCAGCAGAGTATCTGAACTTCTTAGGGCATCTCTAATAGCACCCTTAAAAGTGGGCTTGCCCTATCAAAATTAGGGTTCTACTTCGGCACCGTGTACCCCCTCCGGCAATTTAAAAGGGTAATTTGGTATTTTATTATTAATTAATGGCTAAACTCTTTTTTATTAGATTGGACCGGTGAGGCACCCCCATCCAGGTCTGGATAGGCAACATATTGAGGACATATCTCACAGTATTGATATGCTGCGAGATATGTCGTCAATATTCATAAGGGTCTATCCAACACCATGTATCACTAAAGTGTGCTTTCACGATTAGGCAAACAATATCATCAACAATACATGAGCTAGTTTTTTTAGTTCACATGTATGACTAGGTATTCGTTTGGTGTTTCTTTGCAATCAGGTTTTCGTCCGAATTTGTACATTTGAGAACTAATGCAATTCTAGTATAGAACATAAACATAATCATAAACATGGGAATAAAATAGTAAGCACTTTATTATTGTTTCTAGGCCATATTTTCAACATGCATTGCCTCGTAAATTGGAAGAAAGTATGTGGGACTCACACCTTGGAGGCT
Source organism: Poa pratensis (assembly GCA_947311845.1). Classification (NCBI taxonomy): domain Eukaryota; kingdom Viridiplantae; phylum Streptophyta; class Magnoliopsida; order Poales; family Poaceae; genus Poa; species Poa pratensis. The sequence goes on along the minus strand of CAMZMU010000027.1, from coordinate 44,603,069 downwards.
TCGGCATCAAGGGTATTGCGTTTTTAGCATAGCGCTCAACAAAGGTGGTTGTCGCATGAATGGATGGTAGAGGAATGCCATGGGTCGGTAAGGCTGCTTGGCCAACCGTCAGTGTTTCGCCACCTGCGCAAACCCTTGTTCTCGGAGTTGGGATGACAATTCTTTTTTGGAAATCCTGGTGGTTGCGGGCTCAGATCCAAGTCGAGCTAGCTCAGGGTCTTTTCAACCTCGTCAGCTGGAAGAATATCTGAGTGCATGTAGCTGGAATCAGTAAAATAGTATGTCCCACCATTGTTTGATGTTGTGATCGCCTACTCGATTTAGGATAGTTGGAATCAGTGAAATAGTTGCATTTTCTATAAATACACATAAATAGTTCGTGTTATCAACAACGATGGGGGGTTACGAAGCTGTTTGGTTAGGCTTATTTTTGTCTTTTTGGCTTTGGGTTATAAGGTAAAAACACCTAAATAGGTGATTTTGATTTTGGTTGGACATTGTTGCATGATGGCAAAACCCCAAAACACGTATTTATGTGTTATATTTTTTTGCTTATAAGACAAAGTCCAAAAGCGCCTAACCAACCACTCCATAATCCTTTTTGCGGCTCTCTTGGCTGCCAAAGGCATGCATGTGCCCATTTATTTAACTGAGTTCGTAGCTTCCTTCTTCTAATTGAATGGCCGTGCTCCAGCCAGTTTTTCAAACAAACAAAGAGTTGTGTAGTCAATCCTGATATTTGGTACCAGTTGCACTGACCAGGTAATGTGGATCCCGTCTAGAGTACAGAGCTTCGCTTAGCGCTTTACGAAATAAATCAATTTAGATGCACATGCACATGCATGATGATGTCCTCACTCTGTCACTCACGTTCTACAAGATGAAGATCTGAGTAGGTGAAGTTCGAATACGTGCTGTTCACTGTATTTATATAGTCCATTTCGCAGGTTTGCCACTACATCCACCAGTACAGGCTTGAACCACGGACGACTCCCATGCCATGGTTCCTACCTCAAGCGTGATTTGAAATTCGATCCAGCTTATGGATCGTAGCCGGCCGTCGTAGATGTCAACAGCTTAAAGAATTGCACGCCGGAAAAACAATGATAATCATCAGACAGAAGAACAGAGGACACCGAGAACTCGATACTACTCCATTGCAGGTCGGCAACAAGCTAGCCACACCAGCGACATACAAGAACTGACTCGAGCGTACATTGGCTACAACTAGCAACACGCACACAGGAAAAACTCAGCATCGCAAGTGCAACACTCTGCGAGACATCCACTCTGCGAGACATCCAGCAACAATGCATACGATCAAGAATTACTGCGAGTATAACTAGACGATTACTCGCTCACTACGGTTAGCCAGATGGACAGTTATGCCCGGCAGAGGGGCCGTAGAATAGGACGCTGACAGGGTTGTAGATGCCCTGCAGCCCCACGGGCGGGTTGGTGATGGTTTCTTTGAGGATGGAGAGCCCGATCCCCTTGTTTGGCGGGTAGACGGGCTTGTCGCAGAGCTGCGTCGGCGACGTGCCCAGGTAGATCTTACAGTTGCGCTGGTTGAAGTTGGGCAGGTCGTAGAACATCACCAGGAAGTACCCGCGCTCGTCCGACACCGTCCCCGTCATGTTCACCTTCTTCTTCCCGTAGCACACCAGCTGCGCCGTCGCGCCTGCGGGAGGGAAACGACGTACCAGAACAGAACGACGTCAGCTTGCAGCTTATACAATATCAAACTAGGAGTAGCTAGGATCTGTGCGATTCAAACCTTGCAGGGGTGACGCGTCCAAGTCGTGGTTATAAAACCTGCTGGAATTGCATGTCTTGCAGTAGATCACTCCCTCCACGACCACGAACGGCTCGACCGGTGGCGGCGACGGCGATGGGGACGGGGACATGTCCGTGTCTACCCACGGTGGCATAGCCGTGTTACTTGCTGTGGACGGGGGCAAGGAAATGCCATTGGGCGGCAACGGCAGAGCCGATGCCGGTGCCATGGCCGAGTTATCGGCCGCCATGACATGGTGGGAAGGGAGTAGCAGCGCGCCAATGGTGAGTAGCGCCGTTCCGACAACGGCCGCGTAGTTCCTCATCTCTGCTCAACTCACTGACGGCTTTTGACTGTCAATGCTGTTGTATCGACTAAAGTAAGAATGAACTGTGTGATCAGATGTGTGATGTGTCTGGGCACGGGCTAATTTATAGGGTGATCGATCTGGCCGCTCGGCTGGTTCCAAGTTTGACCCGACGAGCAGACGCAGTGCGGCTAAACCAGATTCCTTTCACAGTTAATGGCTTTGACGTCTTACAGGTAACAGGTGTATCACAGAGTACGAGAACTAGGGTAAGAAAAATGCAGAGTGCGTCTCGATCGGAAGTTGAAATCTGCTTCTTGAGTTCATGTCATCTTTGCTGCACAACGGTAACATAGATGGCAGCAGCAGTGCTGTATTGCTTCTTGAGTTATTGGGATTGCTGGTTTGGGAAGTGTGTTGGTGAATTTGAAGATGTGGTTTTCGGTGCAGCAAAATCTGTCCGTTCGTGAGAGTGCGCGCGACTTCTTGGGTTTGAGCTCCGACTTGGTTTGACTTCACTTCACCATAGTGACTGCAATGATGGCTGCGCCTTTCTTCGGCGGCAGCTTCGCATTCCCGCTGCACACTGTGAATTGTTTAATCGCGGCCATAAATGCTCGCATCGCTAATGTAGAGTTGATTAACCAAGTGACCCCTGACCACCATGGTAAATCGATCTGCCAAGTGCCAAGTCGCTTCATCAGATTCTGTTTTGGTGTGTCAGGTGCTAGCTTGGATCCATCTGTTCAGTAAAGTCATCGACCTACTCGCTGACCGTTTTACACTTTCATAATTTAACCTAGGTTGCATATATAATATGTGCCTGTGTGAGAATTGACGGAAGCACAAGAAAAGTTTAGTCAGTATGACAATTTGAATTCCAAAGAGTCTTGTTTTTTTGAAAAAAAATTACCGTAAGAAAAGCTCCTACTGCCTTTATATTAAAACACCCAACTCAAGGGCAGGGAATAATTACATGGAGTGTTGTGGGGAGTTTGAGTAGTAACTTAATTATATAGTAGCAACAAATGAATTAATAAAACTATGTTTGTCCTGTTTGGTCCTATGAACCAAAAGAGAGAAATCGTTCTTGAATCTGTTGTTCCTTAACAAAGATGTTCCACACAATAGAATGTTGTCGCTAGATGACATGCAATGAGCCTTCATCCATGAACAATATCAAAATGATACCAATTACATCCAAACTTCGTAAAAATATAATGCCAAAGACACTAAGGATGCACACACCTGAAAAGGACATTAGAAAAAGGAGAGAGAAAACATGCCGGCTGAAACGATCAGGCTCACACCAGTATGAACAAACCGTTACTAGCTGCGACACCTAGAGTAGAAAAGGATTCTCCAATAACGATGTTTTTCTAGAAGGAAACAATTATTGTGTCTGGTTTGACTTAAATATTGAAACTTAACTATAAACCAATCATCTTAGAATCTTAATCATTTTTGTAAAAACTTTAGTAATACACATAGCATGTGTGCGAATTAGGCAATAATAAGGCATGTACGGTTTCTCTTAAATGTTAACACGATTAGCACTTGAAGAAAAAGTGAGATAGAATAAACCAAGGGAAATGTGGAACACAGAATCGTTGATATATCTAGAAGTTACACCAATGTCGTTTGAAATGTCGTATCTAGTTCAATCCTTTGCATCTTGACATTTTCCTATGACTACAGCGAACCATTTAAAGAAGACAAAACCTTGATAACCTCGACTAATCTTCAAAGTTTTGAATAGCCACATGATCAACAAGAACGCCGATTAGTGTGACCCGAAGATCATTGATGAATTGTGTTGAAAGTGGCACCCATTATATAGTAGACTATTGAACATGGGCTTAATGGTAATGTTGTGTGGAAAAAAATTGGGAGCACTAGAGAAGGAAGGATTATTAGTGACAAAAAACACACTTGGCACCGTTACTGCCACCACCAGAGCAAGTAAAGTCAAAGTATTCGTCCACAATGCCACATGTTCCGTATGTCTTTGGGACACGATGCCAGGGGGACATTGGGCGGTGGTAGCTATAGCGTCCTAAACGTTCTTGCACGTGAACAATCCTGCTAGTTTGGTAGTCAAATGGCCTTCTTTGTAACTTATTCTCTAGTGATGGTTCCCTTATTTCATCCATGTCTTGAGTATTATTACCCTTCTGAGAAGGTGAGCCGCGACGATGAACATTCTCAACTCGTCTAGATTGCGAGCTTGCGGGTTTGTCATGTAGTAATGATGCAAATGAGACGACGAAGTTTTCGGCGATAAACACGGGGATTTTGACGGTAGCTGTGGGGCATGACACCACAGATGCGCAGAACATGTCGATGGCAATATGCACGATCTCGGTAGCAAATGCAAACACATGAAGCGACTCAATGGTGGAGGCGACAACGTATCACATGAGGAACTTTTGGTGATCCATGCACGATGGACATCGACGTGATCCTAACCTTCCCTATCTTTGATTCCCCCCTCCTTAATCGTTGTTGCTGTCGAATCAAGACATCGATGCAGCACTAAAGGGAATCTTTCTTGGTTCATTTGCAATTTACGTGGGATACGTGGGCTTAAGGGTTAGCTACGGATCCAACATAAGTTTTCCACTCACTTGGACGTCCGCTTACACTCTGTGGGCTAGGTTTCATGGTACCGCAGAGCTCCCTCTCCCACTTGCAGGCCTACCTATGGCCGCCACGATTGGCATACGAGAATAAAGACGTTGACATGAGTTTTTTTTATCTTTCAAAATCATATGCACTTAACATGTCGCTAGCAAAATAAGGATCGTGCTTGGTTTGAACCAAATCTGTACTCGCCAAAAAAACGATAACAAAAGTTGTACAGCGAGGGTTAATGGGCCGGACCATTTACATTGGAGTGCTCCCGTAAGTCTCGCAAGGAGCGATGAATAGTATTCACCGATGCATGCTCACTAGGCGGTGGCCCAGTAATGAATAGCCTTTTGGGTTAATGGTGAATGTAACCCATTATAAGTGGCACGAATTTCAGGAGCAACTATCGAACCTTGGCCCACTGAGCAAGGATGATGGCCATGGCCCAGTTATGCCTTTGTGGCTGAATATCCAATCGTCTCCATTCATAACTCATCAGACGGTCAATATTTTTTTGCGGAATGGAAGAGATAATATTAAACCAGCGATCTTACAGAAAAACCCAGAAGAAACATAAAATTACAATGAGGTCCTTCTTCTAGATCTCGACGGGGACGCCGCAGGGGAGCCGTCGGTGCGCGCCGCTGCCGCTGCTCCGCTTCACGCCTTGGATAGGAGTCAGCCCCGAGGCAGCTGGGAAGTCGCCGATCGCCGGATCTGCCGATCCTACTCGCCGGAGCGCCGCCACCGTCGCGCTGGAATCGAACACCATCTCCTCCACTTTAATACTACGGATCCGCCGCATCGGATCCGGCCGGGAACACCGAGCGCCGCCGCTCCGAAGAACAGCGACCTCGATGAAGACGACCACCGCGCGCAGGAGCTCCGAGGACCTCCGACGCGAGAAGGGGAAGCAGCCGCCACCACACTCCACACCGCCGCCATCCCCACCTCCAGGACGACGCCGGCTGATAAACCTCCGAACCCTACACTATGTACAGGCCTCGATCTACAGATTCCCCACCCTCCCGTCGCCGAGGCGACCGCCGGAGGAGGGGGAATCCGTAGATCGGAGGCGAGCGAGGTGGGTCGACGGTGAAGGTCCAAGAAAATCGCCTCTCTTTTTACTGTTGCGGAAGAGAGGAGGCGTCCAAGTCGCTATCTGTCTGAATAGATGGGCTCATCAGACGGTCAATAACTCTCAAATGCTAGGGTTTTCCTCCGCTGCCGCCATTATAAGCCGTCCCCGACCCCTACCCCGATTAACCAGTGCATTGCAGCCGCCTGATGATTTCCTCTCCTAGTCCCCGCCTCTCTGTGGTGCCGGGACTTCTTTGATCGTTCTCGTTTTCTTGCGTTGTTCATCTCTGCGTTTTCTTTAAAATAGATCTTCTAGTGTTCGGAGCAATGGTGAGATTATTCAATTGGTATGATCTTTCAGGTGTGATTATAAATCGCTACGTTCTTTCTGAGCTCCTTTCCTCTGTCTTGTTTAGTGTTGAATCTAGAGGTTGTTTTTCGTTACTTTTTTGTGATTTGTTTCAAATCTTTCTTCGTTCTTCAGATTTAGTACAGATACCCATATTTTTTTCTTTTTGTGCTTTTCAACATGAATTGTGCAAGTGATCTCCATACAATAGAGTTTCATCAGTTAGTTAGCAAACAAGTGTTAACTACTTCCCTTTTAGTTTAGCAACAAAAACTTAATCCCCATTACATGGCCCTTGTCAATTTAATCTGCTTGTGAACGCCTAACTTCATATGCAACTGTTAGTTTGTGGAGTAGTTAAGCTATGGTATCCATGAAAGGAAGGAGGAGGGATGGTGGCCTATTTCAAACCTTCGGGAAATTAATGCTACCAAGGCTGAACATTTGAGCCAAACACTATCTTTAGCTTCTGAGGTACAGTATAATTTTGTAAAACTAAATCCCTAAATTCCCGATTAGGACTGGCCAGTCCAATCGCAAATGTAGTCTTTTGAATAGACTAAAGGTGTCGCAAATGTTATTGCCTTTAGTATAGACTAACGGTGGATTTTGCATTGGTGTAATTAGCACCTGCAAAGTATGGAAAAAATAAGCTCTATGAGTCGAACAAGCTCTATCATGGTGGTCGTGGCCCTGATCAAACTCACGCACTAGGAGCGCTTATTTTCTTCTGTCCCCCCTACTTCCTTGGTTGGAGAGTGTAGAACGAATACTCGGGTGGGCCTTCGGGAATTACCAAAAAATTGGGACGGGAAAATCAGGAAAAATATATTTTTCGGGTCCAAAAACCGACTCCCAAGATTTCATTGGAAAAAAGATACCCGACAATTTAGGATCCCGACAATTTTGGAGCAGGTAAATCCCGAATTTCCTGAAGTCACCTGAAGTCACCATAGAGGAGAGCGGGAAGATGGAGCGCGAGCGAAGGATGGACATGCGGCCTTCGGGTCAGGGACGACGATTGGTGACGAGCACTCGGGCAGAGACAAAGAGTGAGGGCAAGCCTTGACTCGGCCGACGGATTGACGGCGACAACGCACACGAGCGGTGGCGGTCGACTGTTATCGCCTCGCCTTGCTGTGTGACTGCTGGGCTGGTGGCCTCGGGGGCACTAAGGAGCGTGGAGTGTCGATTGGACTGGGATTGGGCCTCGTGGTACTGCAGTCAGGCCGCGCACGCACGATAGGACTGGATTGGCTGAATACCGCCCGGGCTTTTGCACTTTTCTATTTTTCTGGAATATATGGGATTTTCGTAATTCTGCACATCAATCCCTAAATTCCTGAAATAATTTCGTGATTCCAAAACTTCTACTCGAGAAATCAATCGGGATTTTCGGGTTCAGGATCGGGATTTTTGGGTTTCGGGAACAGGAATTGGGAAATATGCCCACCGGGAAGACGGACCCTGACCCCTCCCCTGTCTCGCCCCTGTGCGGGCGACATGAGAAATCATAGCCCTGCCGCCTCTTCCCCGCCGTCGTCGGATTGCGCCGCCGAGCTTTGCATGTGGAGTAATGGTGCTGGCGACGGCGTGCAGTTCCTCCCTGCGCGTGTTGGCTGGTGGCGTGGCATGCATCGGTATGGTTCCATTCATCCAGCTTTAGTCCGGTGAGCTTTAGGCGACCATGGAGTCGTGCTGCGGTAGCCTGCGTGCGGCGGACAGTGTCCTTCCCGGCTCAAATTTGGGCCCAAACGGGCCCATTTGGGTTTGGCCGGGCTGCCTAGGCGTGGTGGCGGCACTCCCGGTGGACGGAGGAGTAGGACGATCAGATCTAGGCCCAAACGATGCTCAGACCGAACATGGAAAGACGACACTGCCACACAAAGTTTCATCAAATTCCATGAGCTAAACCCTAATGGCTACTGGAGTTGCACAATAAAAATATTATTCGTTGTGGTGTAGCATATCCATTTAGGCCTGTTTGAACTCCGCATTACAAGTTGCTCAACAAACTTATCTCGGTTTGCAATCTGATGGACTTAAATGCACCACCAAATACAAGTCTGTGTATAGTTGGTTTAGGGCGCGTTTGGTAGCCCACGAGCACCCCAACCAGGCCCTAGGGATGCAAAAATCGGCATTTGGTTGCCTGGCCCAGCCCGCGTTGCTACATCTGAATGAACCTTAAAGCACACTGGGCCTGGCTGAGTAGGAACGGCCGAATCGGTTGGTTTAGTTGGGTCAGGCTGAGGAGAGCCACACGTGCCGCTGATTTGCACGCGTTGGGAAGCGCGGGAGACGCGACGCTTCGCGTTAACTCCCTACTCCCCACTCCAGTCACCGCCCTGTCGCATCAGCTCTCTCTCTCTCACCTCTCGTCTCAACTTCTCCGCCTCACCGCCCAACCGCAATGGTCGGCCCTCGGCCGCCGCCGCGCCGCCCCCTCGGCGATGCGCCGCATTTCCGGTGGGTGCAGAACGTCTGGGCGAAGTAGATGTCGCCGGAGGAGCTTCGCCGTCAGTTCTAGGCGCCGTCCCCAATCTGCAACCGGGGGCCACGGACGGCCGCCGCATCGGTGGCGGGGCCATCCACGGCGCCGTGTGTAACATCCCAGCATTTAGGAGCTATCGGAGGGTAGAAATAGGAATTTGTGCATCTACATGCATGCATTCGAAAATCCTGAATAAATTTTTCGCAAATTAAAACCCTAAGTGATCAGAGTTCATTCATCTTAATGAATTAGGTTTAGTTCATCTTAGGTGAATGTAAATAAATTTTGACATAACTTCTAGGTAATTTATTGGTTGTGGGAAATTTTGAATCAAACTTGAATATTCAAATAATTTAAATTTGTAAAGTAGTTCAAATTAAAACAATTAAGTAACAAAAACAATAATTAAGTAAATGAGTTTATAGATGTTTGAATAATTCAAATCTTTACAATAAATATTACAACTTATTGAATTCTTACAAAGACAAACAAATAACTTTATTGATAAAGTATAATAATACATTGTCCTTACAAGTATGTTACAACAAATTGAATTACAAAAAGGAATATTACAATTATTTCTAAAACTACAAAATCTTGTATCTTCTTCTTCATTTGATCTCCAACTTTATAATTGATTTCCTGCAAAACAAAAGGAAAAGCAAAATAGAAAATAATACAAAGGGGAATTAGAATTAGTTAAACTCTCAGTCTAGCAAAGGGATGCTTTGCTATTAACATCATTGAGTATTAATAAGGGATCAAGTGTTGTATCTGTTCTTAATTATCAAATTTAGCCTCAGAACAACATCACTGGACTAAATCCACTTGGCAGCAAAAATAAATAACCAAAGAGGGGATAAGTTCACCAGCCGCAGCACATCCTGGTTAACTGAACCTTGGAGCCAAGCAAGCAAGCAGCACACTCATTTCCACATTCGGTGCTGTCACCAGCACAGAGAAGCACGCCAGGGAAGGATAAGAGCAAAGCCAGCCGTAGCAAATAGGGAACACACCACTGATTTCACTCACAACACTCACATTTCGAGTTCATCACTGCACATCACATAGTTCATCCCAACCACAAATCCATCCAATAATCCACCACTGGATCCTTGCTAAAAGCAAGAACAAGACGGATAGAAGCACAAGGCCCAGCAGGAGCAAGGTGAGGAGGCCAGAAGCTAGAGGGAAGCTGTCTGGAGCAGGAGGAGCAGGCCAATACACTGAACAAGAGGAGATCCACAAGATCTGTAGATCAAGCATCCAGAAGAGCCACAAGCCACAAGCAACAATCACCACTAGCTCACATCAGCAGGTTAAGATCTTTAAACCTTAGCAACGGTGTGCTAGATAAATAGGAGGTGAGCTAGGATCGTTTCCTCAGTCCAGCATAGTAGTGCTATGCTAAATCATCCCAGGAAATTAAATAAAACAGCAAGTATCTGTTCTTATAATAAAACTGAGCCTCAGCCTATGCATCATAGGCAAGAGCACATAACCAGTACATGTTGCTGGACACAAATCCATTAAGGAAAAGCATCTCAAACACAAATCACATACTAGCTATTTGTTCACCAACAAGAGCACAGGAAAGCATAAAAAGATTTCCAGAGCTAAGTTAACTAGCTAGCTTCTGTATAACTCAAAAGAGGCATCACAGCATGCTTAGCTAAAATTATTTAGCTACAGAAATCTACTTTACACTTGATTTTAACAGAGGCACATCTCTGAACTTAATGGTTCAGAGAAGCACACACATGTTATTTTTCTTTGGGCAAATAACTGAAGATTAGCAAAAGACAGCACAAGCACTTGTCACCACCGCAATATCCATTATCCAAATTATCTCCAACATTTTGCACATGGACACTAGAGGATCATCCAGAGAACACCACCGGAGCCACAAGACAGCACAACACCTGGCAATGGAAAACCTAAAATTCACTACATGCTACACATCACAGAGCAGGGCCATAGGCCAGGAGAAGGAAGGAGAAGAGAGAGGAGAGGAGAGGAGAGGAGCTTACCAGCGCCCCAGGCCGTAACGCCATGACGACGGGGCAGTGCCCGTGTGGTCAATGGAGGAGGACCAGGGGAGAAGCGAGTACTACACCATCACCACGGCGGCACGGGAGTGGGCTCCGCACCAGCCACGACGGAGCAGCAAGGCCGGGAGCACGGCAACGTCGCGCTGCTACCGGAACCCTTGGCTCGAGTTCGGGTCGAGCACGGCCGCACCTGGCTAAGGAACTCAAATCGCCTCAGAGGGGTAGAAGAAGGTTGAGTGGCGCGTCGTTTGCATCCGGAATCGGTGGCGGAGACGGCCGGACCTCGCCGGAATGGTGCGGCGACGGCGTCGGCGGAATGAGGAACCGCGGGGAGAGAGAAGAGCACGGGGTCAGGTGAGAGAGGCGAGAGAGAGGGTGTGGCTCGGTCGGGTTGACCACCGACCCGAGCCAGTCCTTGGTCTGGTTCAACCAGATTTGACCAAGGGTACTATGGTCATTTCACAAATCAAAAAATTAATAATTCAGAAATATTTAAATTGAATAAAAATTGGAAATTCACAACAATTTCATATTAAATCAGAATAACATAAATAATACACCAAAGTTAACAGAAAAATAAAATCTATTTGTTTATATAAATAAATTATTTGTTTGACTAAATTTGGATCATTCAAAAATTGAAACAAATATTTACCTATATATGTAGATGAAGCTAATTTGAAATGCTATCTTGGATGCATTTCAAATACATTAATTCATATGTTTAATTTCAAATATGGAATTTGTTTCAATAATATTATTTATGACCATTTTAAGAATTCTATTTTAAAAACATGTGTTAGTAATATTCTTTAAGTGGTTATTTAAATGATATTTTCTATAAAGAAAATAATTATTATTCAAGAAATTTTAAAAAGAAACAAAGCCTAGTAGAAGTTAGTAATACCTGATTAGTAACTTAAGTGCCATTGTAGTATGATACCAAAGATTGTTAATAAATTTGTTCTTCAAAAGTTATTCTTTTTGCCTCCGTCGACAATAATACTACATTATATCATATTATTTATTTCTTCAAAAGTTATTCTTTTTGCAATCATGAATAATAGTACTACATCATCTTTTAAATAATCAAAACGATATGTGTTCCTTTCAACCCTAAATATGATAACCAAACAGAAAAGCAAACATTTAGTATCATGATGTTGTTTTACTTTACTCCTATGTTTAATATGGTACTTTAAGTTAAAGTTAAAAAACTCATACTTCTTGTGAATTAAACTTGAAGATAAACAAATCTTTGATTAGTCATCTGTACGTCGGGATAAGGTAGGGTACGGAAGCGGGGATCCGCCGATGACGTGGTCGCCGGCCGATCGAACCTAACCGCCTCTTCTTCCTCCTCGCCTGGACTCCTTTACGCCCCTCGCCTAGCAGGCCGCGTACTTTAAGTTAAAGTTAAAAAACTCATACTTCTTGTGAAGTAAACTTGAAGATAAACAAATCTTTGATTAATCATTTAAACTTAATCACACACACAATGTCGGGAATTACTTCGGGGTTTTATAAAGTGCATTACATATATTATGCATAATAGCATATTGCTTCTTCAAACATTAGTCCTTACCGGACCAATGTCATTCTTTCCAGATTTTGGAGTCTTTATTGTATCGAAGACCTTGGCTGCATAATCTTGCAGTCAAAAAGGCAAGTTCACTCTTGCTCATGTCCTACTTGATTATGTTTATCAAAGTAAATGCAAAATACTATGGTTTATCATTGCATGAAAAAGTAAAACCTAATTTCGAATGATGTGAATTGCTATATATATATATTGTTGGCTGGCAGATGGAACCATGGTATGATGTGGTTGGTGGAGGTTCCATTTGCACGGGAAAGTATTATCTAGGACTTAATAACCAATGACGTCAGTGTTCTTGCGCCGTAAATGAAGCGTTAACCATGAGACTTTGAATGGGACGGGAAAGTCATGTGTGACCTTCTCCCTTTCGCATGTCAACGGGCAGCCAGAGCCGTACGCTGTAGATCTTGTGCGACTACATGCACATGGGTGGGACCCCTTAATGCCCACGGACTCTGGTGTCTATGATGGTCTGCAAGAGGATGCCTAGGTATCTACCGTGAGGGGTAGAGCCAGGGGTGATTCTGCTATGCATGAATTGGGTGGGCATGCGGGATTGTTGGAGAAGCACGGCGAATGGCTTGGATCATCGACTGGGCCCCACACCAAAGGAAGTGTGGACGGGAAAGACTCGCCCGGTTGTGCAACAAGGCGTTGATCTCTCATGGGTAAAGTAACGCACCTCTGCAGAGTGTAAAAATGTGACATGTTACTCCACGTTCCAGGAAGGAACGGCGAACGCTGCAGGAAAGGAGGCTCCTCAAGGCCCTAGCACCTGTGAATGGATGACGGGCATAGTTTTCTGAAGATAAAATAAAAAAATTCCTAAAAATGTTTTACAAAGATATGCATGTTCATCCATGATCTTTTGGTATGGATGGTAGCTAGTGCATAAAACACCTTATTCCTATTATATGAACTTGCTGAGTAATGCTCGTGTTGCTCACCCTTTCCTCCGTTGACCCCTGCTTAGATTATTGGAGGCAGCAGAGGAAGGACATGAATCCATAACGATGTTGGTGAGATCTTCGACAAGGAGTCAAATCAACCTGGTGGAGACAGAAGGAGTCAACCTCTACTCTGCCAAATAAGGAGTGGCGACAACAGTGCACTGGTGGACACGACGCCAATAATGCCTACGGAGATGACAAGGATTATAGGAAGGAGGAGCACTACTCCAGACAAAGATATTCCAGATGGCTAGATTAGGGCTGTGACCACATCAGTAGTGGATTAGGAGTTAGGAGTAGAGCTGGTATCCAGATTAGTGCTTCGACTTGAGTCTTTCGGAAGTTTCATTTGCTCGAGACCTACTTCTGTTAGTAAAGGAGGTTCTCGAGATTTTGTATTGAATAGTGTTGTAATCCTATAGTGTTACCTTGGACCGACTATGTTTCTGTTGTACTACTCTGAAGGATGTAATATTTACGGAATAGTCCTTCCGTGAGTATTATGTCAACGGCTTGTACACTACAACATGCAGTGGTGTGCTGGGTCACTACACCGTGGCCGCACGCTCCTGCTGTGCATGCGGCGGGGCCGGCTGGATTGATGGCCGCGCCGCCATTCGTGGCCATCACGATGCCCGGCTCCTCGACCGGACCACGGGCACCGCCTACATCGCCGGTGGCGCAGCTACCTCCGCCACCTCCAGCAGCACCGTCTTCATCGCGGCGGGTAAGTTTCGATTTGTCGACCGCATTGGCTAGGGTTTGATGTTCGATTTGGGTAGATTAGTGTCCTCAATCGAAGTGACCGTATGCTAGATTAGTGTAGTACATCTTAGATTGATGCTTAGATGTTCCGATTTACTCGCCGATGTGGCAGGTTGACCAGACATATGCGATTTTTGCAAGATTTGGGATTTTTTGTGCCCCAAAATCAACATGTTCTTGAGATTGGGGTTTTTTGTGCATGCCATTGTTGTGTTCCATTGTTGCCATTGTTGTGTATCTGACGGACGTCTCATTGTATGACAAGGTACTCAAGGTCGACCCTGATGGACCTCCCCCAAGCTTCCAGCCTCTGGTGCCAAAACCCGGCGTCATTGGCTTCAACAGCAGGCTGAAGAAGCCATTGCTGCTTGGTAGGGAGGAGGAAGCGCAGGAGCTGTTGAAGTAGGTGAAGGGGAAGAAGCCCAAGATCGGCCACATGCCCAGAGAGTGTTTGCCTCGCCGCTTCTACGTGTAGCTGGACCATGAGGACCTGCACATGCTGCTGATCCACAAGGCTTTCCATGCCAGCTTGAAGGCGTGGCTGCTGATCCCCCTTCCTCGCGTCATCGCCATCGGCGCCTACAAGTACTGCGACGAGCATTGCCAGCTCCAGTACTATAAGGACACCGGGAGATAGTGATCGGGAGGAACTGGCCGCAGGTCGTCGAGAAGTACAGCCTCCAGCAGGACGATGTCGCACGATGAGTCCACGGCGAGGTCCTACGCTTGCCCTGAGCACGGCTAGTTCGAGCGTGCGAAGGTAAGTACATATTTTGATCAGGGGCATCATGTGATGCCCCTGTTAGTGTTCATCAGGGGCATGGGATTCAGAGTGCAAACGGGAGTGGGCTGCCTGTGGCGCCGCAAATTTGGGCCCATTTAACTACAAATGCGACCATCCGCGGAACTGGCAATAAAAAACGGTATATGCGGGCCGGCCTACGGTTGCCGCATCGCACCGCATCGCAGCGACAAGATAGAAGTCAACGGGAGCGGAAGCAACCAAACAGTGCCGCATCGGATCGCCGCCGTGACTCCGCCGCCGACCCGGACCTCCTCGTCCCCGCCGTCGTGCCCCGCGGCTGCCACCGACCTGGGCGACCTCGTCGCCGCCGCCGTCACCGGCCTAGGCGATCTTGCAGCCAGTCGCCGTACTGGCCTCCAACGAGCCAGGTTCCGCGAACCGCCCGCCGTCAACCCGGCCTTCCCCGCGCCGCCGGCTCCCCGGAGTACCCTGCTCTTCGCGCTGCACCTTCTTTGCTTCCGCTGCTCAGCGTATTGATTCCGATGCGATGCTCGCATCGGCTTCCTGAACAATGGCGCCGGTGACGAATACCATACGCCGCCGGAGCAAGGAGAAACTCCTGGGCGGAGCCGCCCAGCGCTTACCCGCGGGCTCCATGGCCAGCTCTCATCTCCTCTGTGGTCAGCTGCGCGTCGCTGGCTGCGAGCCTACACCTTTTCTTTTCCGTCAGTTAAACCATGAACTGTCGTGCGCTACTGCCAGTAGCTAGCTAGCGAGCGAGAGAGCGGAGTAGCGGCGCGTGCGGCGCCGCAAAAGAAACACGGCCATACGTGAGTAATACGCGACATACCGTGTAAGTATAGTGGCCTATGCGGCCTACGCGCAGGAGCCCACGGTGCGTCCCGCTTGCACCCTGACATGGGATGCCCCTCCTAGTTGTTAACCCGGGCTTAGAATGCCCAGAACTTGTTTTGATCAGGGTGGGTATGTCCCCTGTTAGTTCATCAGGGTATTCATGTCCCTTGATGTGATGTAATTATGGTTTGTGTGCACTTGAAACCTTTAGCTTGCCTAGTTATGCTACTTACGTTGCTGCTTACTTATCTTACTTGCTTGCTTACCTTGCTGCTTGTGTTAGTCGGTGGTAAGATCACTATGTTTGAAAGTGGTGAGGATTAGAGTAAACTAGCATGCAACCAAACACCGGGCTTTGCACCTAAACAATCCACAACCAAGAATGCGGGAAACCAAACACGAAAATGCGAAATAAATAGGCTAAAAAGAAAAACGATATGCAGGCAACCAAATGGGTTAGAGATGTTGGCTCAGGTCGCGTTTCTTCAAGGCCAGGCTGAGTTGGGCCACGGATAAGAATGACCCAAAATCCATGCAGGTAACCAAACACGCCTTTAGCGACCTCATTAGTAAAATACGACTGCAGTGATGCTGGGTGAAAATAGGCTGAATCCTGCATAGTGGTCTGCCATCCCCATTCCACGTATTCGAATTACAGCCTAGTCCGAATCAACGACAATCCAAGGGAACCTATGAACCAAACATAGTGCTCTCTTACAACCCCCAAGGTTACTCTAGAATGTTTCCACATGATACTAAAGCTCAAAACAACACTAGAGCAGAGCCCTTCAGCCTGTCCGTTCCTAGTTGAAGCCTGCATACAGTTGCAAGCATTGTGTGAGAGATATCCTAGATACTTACTAACATAGTAATAAGATTTTATTTTACTGGAAGCTTTGTAATAAGGTTCTGAATCGGCTCGGAGAACCTACCCAGTTTGAGGTCCAGGCCGTTGTTTAGCGAGGTGGATCCACCATCCACGTCCTTTAAGCTCTGAGCATGAGCAAGCTGCTAGACAAGAATCACATGAACATGACTTGGAGAATAGCAACGAACTTGAAAACTTTCCGGCCAAAACATTCTTGAGTGGAACACTTGAACTAGTACTAAAAATGAGAAAGTCAGGTAGCAAAGCAAAGTTGTTCATCTTATCTAGATGCGTCCAAGGGGTAGCTGTACACTTTGAGCTAGGCTCGGGCAGCATATCCTCCACTGCCCATAGCATAGCCTCCACGCCTTTGCTTGTAGGAAGTGAAAAGTTATTCCACCTCCAAGGTAAAGAAGCTGCAATGAACGGGGCTGCTTGTTCTAGGTCGGTAGCCTTTGTGTCACTTCGTTCCTTGCAATGGAGCACTCGTCGTGCCCATTTACTGCGCACTACCATGAGTAGGGCAAGCACGCTTCCGCTTAACGGAGACTCCTATATTTCCTTCTCTACATTTGCTCGGAATCCTATTTTCTCTAGATGTGAAAAAGAACTCCTATTTTTGCCCCGGATCTGTGTAGAGCAAATCCTATGTATCTATACCTAGTCTTATTCTTTGAAACAGTCCCTGTATTTTTTTTTCGGATGTGAAAAAGGAACTCCTATTTCTGCCACGGATCTGTGTAGAGCAAATCCTATGTATCTATACCTAGTCTTATTCTTCGAAACAATCCACGTACAAGTGCGTATTCTAACACATTTTTGTTGACTATAGTTCTAAAACAGTACTATATAATTTTATTGATTTATTGTTTAGTGTACGACACATTTTTGTTGCTACCTCAATTTTCAATACTACTTCAGATTTACAGTTGAAGACTTCTGAATCTTCTGATTGGGTATTTCATGTGTGTGTATATTAACAAAGACTAATGCACAAAAGAGGTGAAGTTGAACTACAGGAACCGGAAAGGAACTTTCTCAAAAAAAAAAAAAAAAGAACCGGAAAGGAACTAGAAGTGCTCACCTTGTCACATAGCCCATAGCGCTCCGCTTGTTTTCCCCTGATCTGCATATGCAGCATCAGATCAAAATATCAGCCACTACAAACTACTGCTAGCACACCGACGTAGAAAATACGCAAAGCGAAAGACACGCACCATGTTCTCGAGGTAGCTCATCTCGCCTCCGATCTTGCGGTCCTTCTCGGAGCGCACCTTGTGCATGGCCGCCTCCAGGCTGTGCTCCAGCGCCGCCAGCGACGGCACGGTGTACTGCTCCCCGTCGTCCACCGTCATGAACCTAGCAACGGAAATTAAGACCTGGGGAGATCAGAACACACCCCGGCGTAATGTAGCCGGCCATGTATATGTTACTACGGCGCCGTGCTTACCTGAGCTCCTTCTCCAGGATGTCGCACATCTTGCCCACCTTCTCCAGCTCGGCGCGCCTCTCCTGCTCGATGGCAAAAGGAGAGACCTCTATCAGGCGTGATTCACTCTGAATCAAAGCATTATTACTAGTAAAAAACGCAAGAGTAGCGCGCACGTACCTGGCGGATATCGGACCAAACCTTGGTGTGCGTCGCAGCCTCGTACCTCTCGACAAAGTCCTTGGCACTGCAAACAAGAATGACAGTAAGAGACAAAGCACATACTACTACAGGCAGAATCAATTGAAGTGGTGAGCTTGCTTACGATGGGACGGTGGGCGCGAGGTAGTGGTAGAGCTTGCCGGAGGCGGAGAAGAGGAGGAGGAGGAGGTCGGCGTCGCAGAGGACGGCGAGCTCCCTGGCCTTCTTGAAGAGGCCGTCCCTGCGCTTGTAGAAGGTGGACTGGCGCTGGGTGGGGTTCTCGATCCTCTTTATCTCGCTGCGCCCTCTCCCCATCAGGATCGTTTCCCCTTCCGGCCGGCCTAGCTTCTTCCCAAACTCGCAAACGCGCTGCGGAGCAGGCTCTTTCCGTTTCCGAGGACTTGCAAGAATAGGGAAAGAAATGTTTTGGTTTAGTTCGGCCGGGGAGCTGCTGCTGCTATCACTGTGCGGGTGCGTGGAGGAGAGGGTGTGCGAGGAGTTACTTGATTTAAAGCCATGGTGGCCCTGTGGAGACAAGATGGTCTAGTCCTGTGTGGGAGACTTTGCTTGCTTTTCTGCAGGGGGGAGAGGGAGCACGGCTCAAATGGTTACATGACATGAGCCAAACGACGGAGACGTATCGAGAACAGTGGATCGCTGCAGGCCCCTCACTGCTCATCTATACGTACTTCCAAAGTTTTACGTATATATGTATGTACTCGCGGCGTCAGTTGTACGATACGTGGCGCAGTATGTGACCAGGATGCGTTACTTTGCTCTACAAGGACATGCTTTCCCTATGCATGCTCGTGGACGCTACTATTTTGTAAGTAGAAGGATGTACACATTTTTTTAAAGATTTCAATAGGGCAACTCCAACACAGCCCCCATCCCGGCATAGGATGTGTCCATTTTGGTCCTTTGGCGGCTCACATGCGTCCGTCTCATACTCTCATGTTCGGGGTCCTCCATTTCATCTGGGTTGTTCAGTTTTTTTTAATGTTTTTTCACCAATTCAGACAAATCGATGAATTTTGTATGGAAAATGACACGAAAACTATAAATAAAATTAAATAACTATAAGTTACTCTACGAAGTAAATGGATTGCTAGTGGTTTCACATATGCTAAACTAAAGTTGAATATGATGCACGATGGCGGATTTGATGATGCACATGAAGCAACTCTTAGAACGTTGTATGCAGTAGCGTAGCCAGGATAACGTAACGACCCAGGCCAATGCTTAAGAAACAATGCAAATTAGTGCAAAATAGTGCTACAGTACCTATAATCAACAAAGGATTTAGCTGCCACGCCCCAGGCCATGGCCAGTGTAGCCTGGGGCCTGGCTACGCCCCTGGTTGTATGTCCAGCTTTGGGCTCAATCAACTCGTTATGAAGTCTCACCCTTGCCTATATATGCTTTCATCACATTCATTCTATCATGTTGTACATAATCACATAATTAGTCATCACTTTCCAAATTGTTTTCAACTTAAATGTTTTTTAGTAGGGTGCCGAATAATAGCCCAATGAGTTTGTAGCATACGAAATGCTATGTCCACATATTTTTGGCATTGTTTTCAAGTAAAGGTACTTGTTTTGCTGCCTTGGGGTTGGAAAATGCCTTCGCAATTGTCGACCACCGAGGATAGATATCATTGGGTAGATTGTACCCCTGATTATATTTTGGGTCATCAATCTCATAGTTAAAATCTAGGTAATTATCTTTCGTAAGATCCATTGTTGGCTTCCAAACTATTGATTTATCTCATTGCCTCCAATGATTATTACTCCTTGAGCGAAAAGGACAGGATACTTAGATCTACTTTTGCACTAACCAATCTCTTCTCTTTGTCAGGGAAAGCTATTGTATCTAGATCTTGGGATTAACTTGTTGATTTCCTCCTTGCTCTTCCTTTCTTGTTAATCCATAACATTAGTTATTTTGGTGGAGTATGAGAGTGAATGACTTGTGCACACCGTGTGTTCTTGCCGTTGCATTTAGTGCATTTGTTTGAAATTCTCCATGGTGATCCTTGGAAGTGAATGTTTGAGAAGCCTAGGATCCTCGGGGACTCCAGTGTTTGAAATGCATTTTATGCAAAGGACATTGGGCATAATTTAGAAAACACGACTGAGTCCGCAACCGTCGCTTGGAATCGCCGGTGATCAGCTTCAGGCACCACTGGCAGCGCCACCACCACTTGGAGTAATAGCGCGACGAAACGCCCTCAGAGCCTGGAACTCCCTCCCTTTTCACATCGTTGCCGGGAGGAAGGGAAGAGGCGACGCCGAAAGAACTGGACTTGAAGAACAAACGCCGAGGCCGGAGCTCCATATGGTCACCATTCGACCAACATGATCAGCCGACGTGATCATCGTTGCAAGAAGAGTTTCATGGTCTCAACAAAAGCTCCCATTATCCGAATCTATAAAATTTATTTAATGTGGCCAATAAAAACTTGCATTTGGAAAAACATGGGCACGTCTAGGCCTAGAAAGTCATAGGAATGGATCAGTTGAGCGTGGGTGGTCGACTCTTATGAGTGATCATACAAAAAATTATTTATCGTGGCCCATAGTAGAACATAACACTCCGTCAGCACTTAGCCATAGAAAATCCTCCCAACGGATCCGAGGATAGGCCGATCCACTCCATCCCAATTTTTTGTGGCTATATATTTTTATTTATTTATTATAGTCTACAAAGAAACATGATGGAGGGGCGCGCCTAAGTTACAGAAAATACTGCCGATGGAGGTTCGCACGTTAAAGTGGGTGACATGTGGGTCCTCCGACATGATGAACCCCACCGAAA
Organism: Poa pratensis; assembly: GCA_947311845.1. NCBI lineage: Eukaryota > Viridiplantae > Streptophyta > Magnoliopsida > Poales > Poaceae > Poa > Poa pratensis. The sequence continues at coordinate 44,582,147 of CAMZMU010000027.1, read as the reverse complement.
ATTGGAGACAGATAAAAGGTTGCCGAACAGTTGACGTCCGGACCGTTGGATGACGCTGCTGGAAGGCTATTTCACGTTGGGTTCCACGGTCGATGTTGAGGGCTACCCGATGGTGATGCTCCTGCAACTGCATCAGATAACAACACACAACCCGACCATCTCAATCGGGAAGAACTGAACGACCTGGGCGGCCATGGATCTCGTTACCGTTCACTCGTCCTCTACATTCAAAACCACTCCTGGATAGTGGATACCAGATCGAAATCAAGCACCCCCAGCCCACAGCCTAACCATCTACTGCACTCTAATACTGTTTCATCCCCCCCAAAACGGACCAGTTAGTGCTAAACCCCACTTCCAGAAACGGCAAAAGGTACCCGGCCAGTAGGTGTGGGTGGGAGAGCGTGAATCAAGCACCTGGCCACCTGGGCGCAGCAGGTTGGGGCCATCTCATCATGGGATTTTGTAGGATCGGACGGTGGTGGAGGATGAACAGCAGCACGCAGCGTGGTGGCCGTGTCTCCTTGCCAAGCGTCAGAGTCTACCCTAGCTAGTAGCCAAGCGTCCGAGCATCCAAGAAAATGAAAATAAAAGGTACAGTACCACAGGTGTAGGCGTGTAGGCTAGTACTGATGAGACGGGAGGACTGCTTCAGCTGACACGACCTACCTGAGCCCAACTATAGGAGTACTAGCTTCGTGGTGCCACGGGATACTGTGCAGCATATGCATCCTACCTAGCCCTACCACCACTGCGTGCTAGTGGTGCTACGCACGTTGAATTATTGAGCTGTTTTCTTGGACAAAATTGAGACTTATCCATGAAAAATCAGCCTAAAATATACATATTCACGAAAAAACCCTATTTACATAGGTCCATACCAGGATCAGTTCCTGCGGACGGCGAGGGCGGGTTGTAGTCGCCACCAGGGGTCGTCGGCGAGGTACCAATGGGTGGTGAGGGCGGGTAGTACCCTCCTCCGCCTCCTTGCGACGGCGTCGGCGAGCAGGGCGGCGTCCCATCTGCAGGAATACACACGCAAAACTCGAGACATGAGCGCCAAATTCTTCACGTAACCGACTGTACGTATCGTTACTCGCACTACAGAACAGAAGAGGATTATGTGTACGCACGGTTGCACGGAGTTGGACTGGGCGAATGCTGTGGGTCGGCGGGGCCAGGAGGGCCGTAGTAGTCCTTGCGGACACCGAAGTTCTCGCCGTCGGCGGCGAGACTACGGGCCGCGGCGGCGGCGGACACGACGAGCAGACAGCAATACACGAACAAGGTAGCCTTAGCTAGCCATCTCCATCTTTCAGCCAAGTGTAACTGGTGAGATTGTAGTTTGAAGTATAGACGCGCTGCGTGGCTCTCTTTTTATAAGCAAACCTTCACGTGTTGTAGCTAGCTTTGCATGTACCTTCGTGGCGCACACTCGATCGTGGCAGCCTCTGAAGCAACGGTCAAGCAAATGCTGCGTGTAAATGCACTAGAGGTTATAAATTAGTCGGGGTTAGCTGGCCAACCCATGGATATGGGTAAACGATGCCTGAAGCCCTGAACACGAGCCGCCTCCGGGTCGCTCCCAGGCGACTCCGAGGCGACCACCGCGCCGCCACCACAGAAACTACCAGCGCCTCGCCCCCAGCCCTCGGCGCCGCCGGAGGAGGCCGTTCCGCGGCGGACGGCGGCGGGGGCTCTCCTCCGTTCGTTTCCCCCCAAAAATCCAAAGCTGCACCACCAAATCCCCCCCTTTTTTGACCGACCGCAGATGCAGCTCCAGATCTACCCTGCGCGGGCGCGCCCTGCCTTCTGGCCTCCACCTCGACGGCGCCAGGCGGTGCACCGCATCGGAGATTCCTGCTCCGCTACGGAGGCTCGCCTGTGCGTGGCTCGGCCGCCATGGCCTCACGCAGGCGTATGCGCGCGCCGACGCGCCGAAGGGCGTGGCCGGCGGCGGCGGTCCATCCTCGCGTGCGCGTGCCTCGGCCACCATGGACTCGCCGCCGCCCCCGGCCGGCCAGCGGTGCTCTCTGCAGAGCAAGGTGCGGCCGCGCCGACGCCGCTCCGTTGCGGCTCATGGACATCGAGTCCATGGACTCGTGGCTCCTCCAACTCTGCACCTGCGCCGACGACTCTCAGCCCTGCCCTGCCTCGGTCCCAGGTGCTCCTCCCAGCTCTGCAACGACGACGCGCAGCCGTGTGCTTTAGCAGCGTGCTCAGGGAGAAATCCCCTCTTGGACCTCATGTCCGAGACAACCACGGCGGCGCTGCTGGCGTCGTTGACCTTCATGGAGGCGTGGTTGTGAAGCTGCTCCGCGCTCCGGTCTGGTTCTGCGTCTCTGCGGTAAGCGCAAGACCCTTTCTCTTCATGGTGTGTGGACGTAGCTCAGGGCGAAAGCTCAGCGATGACGGTGCCTTTCGGCGTCGTTCCCCTTCCTGAAGGCGTCGCATGTGAGCTCTTGTCCTTGCCATTGATGCGGGTCTTCGCGCACCCTCGCTCTTGTTCTGCTGTGAAAGATCCCGCGCCAGACTGCCCTTGTGCTGCTATACATGATGTGCTTGCTCAAGATCCTCCCATGGCCGGTACTGTGTTGAGGAAGCTTCGGCTTTTGGTGTCGTCTAGGCTCAACTTTGCTCAATGACGACGCAATGTGGCCTCCCCAACTGTTAATCGTCTCGACCTCCCGTGGCGGAGCTCCCAGTCAAGGTTCGTGCTCAGTGCTAGGCTTGGCACTCGTTGATCGGGTTCGCTCCTCAGTTGTGCCTGGGATTCGACACGCACGCAGGTTCGGCGCGCTAGGCTGTTTGCTGAGTCTTGGTATTGTGATCCTCGACGGCACCCCTCATCTACTTGTGCCTCTCATGGCGATGGACTTTCAGCCGGCTAGCTTTCTTAGATAATGGGCTCATGTTTTTCTTTCTGCAGTAGTGTATGAACATCAGATGGCCGCCTCTCGCAGGCGAGACCCATCTTTTCCTCTGTAATTTCTTATGTATCCTGACCGATGTCAACCCGCTGGGTGGACAGGAGCCTCGTCTTGTAACCGGGTTTTGAAGTAATAATATTCAGGTGGGGATTCTCTCCCCCCTGGTGACCGCTTCAAAAAAAAAGGCCCTGAACACAGGGCACTGGAATGGGCCGTGGCATCGTCTTGCTCCGGGATCACGCAGTGAGCTTGCCGGCTCCATTTCCGGTCGCAAGCTCGCGCATTGATGTGCACCGAGCTAGGCTGACTGTACGTGTCAGCTTCTCGCCGCCGATGGCCACGTTGTGTCCTCGGCTCGCCGTATGTGTTCGTGCGGCGCGACGGGCGAGCTGCGTAAATGCCGGTGCATGCATGCATGGTATGGTGATGGGCTTAATTTTGGGCTGCAATGCAATGCGTCGCAGGTGGTGTTAATGGTTTTCCTCATCTAGCTGCTCGTCTCCAGTTCTGCCGACGCTGCCACGAAACAGGCTTTCGTCCAGTTTTATAAATAAAGCAACCGCCCACAAGTTTTACAACACGTCAACCAACAATTACGAGACATAACGAAATTTGCTGGGGCCACAGCACAATCCGACCCAAAACATAAAGATGACGATACAACTCCAGGAGGAGTAGAGCTCAGCGACTAGACGGTGTATGTAGATGACGTGCCGCCACCAGGAGTTTCTCGATCATCACGTCTAGCCGCATCCTGTCCCGCCGCCTACATAACGGGTGCCACTGCTGCAAGAAGGCCAAGAATTTAAACACAGCGTCAGAGGCACGGCGTAAGAAGACCCGCTCGATAACCATCTTATTACGAATAGTCCATAGCGTCCAGGTCAACGCACCGAACACTAACCAGAAGAGGCGCCTCCTCTTACCGGTACGGTTCGCCTGCACTTCCAGGAACTCGCCAAGGTCTCGGGCCTGCCACTCAGGCCCCAGCGCCTCAGAGACAAAGCTCCACAGGAAGTGGGCAGCAGGACAGGAGAAAAGGATGTGCACGCCCGTTTCCGGGACCGCACACAGCGGGCACGTGCCATCCCAGGTCCAAAGCGCTTGACCACCTCCACCCCCGAGGGGAGGCGGTCTCTAAGGAGTTGCCATATGAAGATTTTAATCTTCAAGGGCAACGGGGCCTTCCACAAAGGGGAGGTCCAAGGGAGGACTGGCCCTCGAAAGAGGGCCCTATATGCAGATCTAACCGAAAAACAACCCGAAGGGGCCAACGTCCAAGAAACCGTGTCCTCCGAGGCCGATAGGTTCTGCGGAAGCATAGCCAAGAGCCGCGCCCAGGACTGAGCCTCCTCAGGACCAAACGTGCGCCTGAAGCCCACCTCCCATCGCCCATGGGAGGCGGCGCTGGCCACGATCAGCATCGGGTCTAAGCATATGGCAAAGAGCTGGGGGAACTCCTGCCTGATAGAACGCCCATCAAGCCATGGATCTAGCCAGAAAAGGGTCCCTCTTCCGTCGCCTACAGAAAAGGAGGCCCCCAGCCTGATCTCATGTTTGATGGCCTGGATAGCTCTCCAAAACTGAGAACCGTCCCTGCGTTCACAGGCCAACAGCGGGCACCCCCGCAAGTACTTGGCTCTAACCAACTGCAGCCACAAGCCCCCCTCACCTCTAAGAATACGCCAAACCCATCTCAGCATTAGCGCCTCATTCATGCGGCGCGATGCCAAGATGCCTATGCCCCCAAGCTCCTTGGGGGCGCAAATGTCCGCCCACTTCACCATATGATACTTTTGTCGTCCGTTCGCCGCCATCCAGAAGAATTTCGACAGGTCCTTATCAAAGTTCCCGTGAGTTCCTTCCGGTAGGATATACATCCCCATCATAAACGTGGCGAGGCTAGAGAGGCAAGAGTCTATGAGGACCGTTTTACTCCCCTTGGAGGTAAACCTCCCTTGCCACGGCTCGGCCCTAGATTTGACCCGCTCTACTAGCGGATCCAAATCTTTGGCAAGGATCCTCGTGTCCCTAACCGGCATCCCCAAGTACGTAACTGGGAATGTGGTTAGGCGACAATTGAGGTTGTCCGCTATGAGCTGCTGCTCCTCCTCTGAATAACCAATGATCACGACTTCACTCTTATCAAAGTTAATTTTGAGGCCAGACATGGCCTCAAAACAAAGGAGAAGGAACTTGAGGTTAATGATGTCAAGTTCCGACCCTTCTACCATGATCATGGTATCATCCGCATATTGAAGATGCGTGACACCACCCCCTGGGACAAGATGTCCAACCACACCCGAGATGTGGCCGGCGGTCTTGGCTCTCTCCAAGACCTCCGCCAGGGTGTCGACAGCCGCGTTAAACAGTAGTGGGGATACCGGATCCCCCTGTCTAACCCCGCATGTCGGCCTAAAATGGGGACCCACTTCCCCATTGATATTAATAGCAGTGTTGCCACTCATCACAATCTGCATGAGCCAACTGATCATACGATCGTCAAACCCTCTCCGTTGCAGCGCCACCCGGAGAAAGGCCCAGTCCAGACGGTCATACGCTTTCCGGAAATCTAGCTTCAGGAACACGCCCTTTTGGCGTTGAGATTTCACCTCGTGAATAATCTCGTGAAGAGCCAGAATCCCATCATGTATAAACCGGCCTTTTAGGAAGGCGAACTGGTAAGGATGTGTAAGGCGCTCCATAATTGGAGCAAGCCTATTAGCACACACCTTAGAGAAGATCCTATGAATGACATTCAGCACGGTAATAGGTCTAAATTGGCGGATATCCGTGGCCCCCACTACCTTGGGGATCAGGGTAACCACGCCAAAGTTAAGGCGAGACATGACTAGTGTCCCAATATAAAATTCTTGGAACATCGCCATAATCACCGCCTTTAAATTCTCCCAGAACTTCTGGAAGAAAATAACCGGAAGACCATCCGGCCCCGGGGCCGAGTTGGTCTTCATCTCCATAATCGCGCTAGCGACCTCCTCCGGCAAGAATGGGAGAGTTAACTCCTCATTCTCCCTATCAGATACCCTAGCCCATACTGGCCAAAGGTCTACTGATAAGGTGACCCCCGACCGGGGCCCCGCCGTAAAGAGCTCCTTATAAAAGGAGTAAATATGGGTGGATAGGTCCGTTGGCGTCTCCAACAACCGATCCCCCTCCCAAAGGCACGGAATAGAACACTTCCGTCGTCGCCCATTAGCGATGGCATGGAAATAGGCCGTATTCGCCTCGCCTTTTAGGGTCCAATTCTGGCGGCTCCGCTGCCGCCAGAATATCTCCTCGCCCTTATAGATCTCCATAATGGAGTTCTCAAGGGCGTACCGCTGAAGCCATTCCTCCTCGGAGAGACCAACCGAGTCGGACGCCTGGTCAAGCACCTGGATCTCACTAAGGATCGAGGCTTTCCTCCTACGGAGGTCGGCTCCAAGGTTCGCCCCCCAACCCCGCATAAATTGGCGCGACATCATAGCACAGTGGTGCCATATGTCCACCGCATTATGCGCACGTGGCGGCGACGCCGCCGCCAATGCCCACTTTTGCTGCACCGCTCCCACAAACCCTGGCTGACCGAGCCAAAAGTTCTCAAAGTGGAAACGGTTCAACCGTGGGGGGTCAGCCCCTCCTGTAGACAAGAGAAGGGGCGAGTGGTCGGAGCCGATCCTAGTGATAGCCCGAAGAGAGCATAAAGGGAAGGCGACCTCCCAGTCCACCGATACAAGGACCCGATCCAGCACACTCCGGACCGGGTCTACCCGGTTGTTAGTCCAGGTATATCTGGCGCCTACTCGCGTGATCTCTCTAAGGGCGAGATCCGCGATGCATTCGTTGAACATTCGCATCCGCGGGATGTCAATGTTCGCCGAACTCTTGTCATCCGGGGATCTAATGAGGTTAAAATCCCCCCACGACAAGTGGCGTGGCGCACCTCTCCACTTTAGCTTTCAACTCTTGAAGGAAAAGCGGGGATCTCGAGTGGTCAGCAGGGCCATAGACAATAATAATCTCCCATCGGACACCTGTCCGTCTATGGGAGATCAGCATGCTCAGGAAGAATTCCCCACGGTCCATGTCCTCAACCTCAAAGGTGTCCTCCTTCACCCCAAGGAGGATACCACCCGAGTGGCCTGTGGCCGGGAGCCACTGCCATGCAAACTTGTGTCTACTAAGGCCCTCCAACTCCTGGATGGAGAAGTCCTGGCGAATAGTCTCCTGGATCCCAACTATGTCCACGTCCTCTTGCCTCATATACCCTCGTAGCTGGTTCCGTCGGCCCTCCTGGCCGAACCCCCTCATGTTCCAATCCAATAGCTTGCAGGGCGTATTCATTTGGACACACGGGTGGTGGTCCCCTTACGAGGGACCGAGCGGGCCCTACTAGAAGTCGAGGGCCGGGACGAAACTACGGGCGAGCTGTCTCTCGACCCCACCGCCTGTGGGGTAGCGAGAGACATGGGCTCCCCAGCTGGGACCGACAGAGCTCTACGAGAAGCCCGAGTCTCGGACGCTGCCTTGGGGGCCTCCCCCTTGGCCTCCGCGCCTGGGAGGTACCAAGAGGGATTGCCTCGGCTGCCGGTCCCGAGGGATCCTGGCTCGGCGCCACCCCCCTGGCTGCCGCCTTGGGAGGTCTACCCCGTGGCCTCCCCGTCTGGGAAGTCACAGTAGGAATGTCCTCCCCAGGAGCACCAGGCGTAGAAGAACTAGAGGGGTCCTCCCGTACGAGCTCCGCCTGAGCTCGTGCAGTAGCGAGGGCCCCTTCATACACTTCCTTGGCTTTAATAGCCGCAATCTGCTCTAACCGGGGGCCACACTCCCCCCGGAAAACAATACCACTGTCTCCTGCAACCTGCGCCAAATGGTCCAAAGGGACCTCCTGAAGAACAGAAAAACGAGACCCCGAGGGAGGGGTGGAACGAGACGTACCTGTGAGAGCACGACGAGCCGCAGTAGCCTGGATCGCCTGGGCCTCCATGGACGGCACTGGCACCCCCAGGTCGCCGCGTGAGCCAGCCAGCCTAGCACTGTGGCGGATGGGCTGGACTGCCTGGCTGCCGAGGCGTGGCGTGCGACCCAGGGGACCAGCCGCAGGCGAGTTGGAGGAGATCGCGGCTGGCCCAGTGCTGCCAGGAGGGCGGGGAGACCCTAGAGGGGAGGTGGGAGTGGAGCTCGGCGAGACGCTAAAGCACACCATCCCCTCAGAGCGCGGCGACGACGGAGGCATCACCTCGAGGCCCACACTAGCGGTGTCCTCGAGGGTGGTGCACAGGGGGCTGGGCTGGTCTGGGCAAGGCAGCCCCAGAGCAGAAGATACCAGACCCGGCACCCCAAAGTTAGACCCGTACTGGGCTATGGGGAAGCCGGGTGGAGCTGCAGGGTCAGGCCGAGACCAACGGGGACGGTCCACCGGGGGGAGCTTAGCCGGCGCACTAGCAGCGTGCGGCACCGGGGCGGGGCGCTGGAGCACCGGCGAAGAAGCCAGCGTAGGAGCGCCTGCCAGCGAGGACGACCCTGCCGGTGGAGGGGCCGTGGCAGGGGCCTCTGGCGCAGCCATGGAGGAGGGCTTCGGCCTCCCCCACCCGTGGCATCAGCATCAGAGGGATCCTCCTCCGAGGAAGCGCCGCCTTCCCCGGAAGGATCACCCCTGGGATCGGAGAGGTCACACGGGGGTGGGGAGGGTGGGTTAGCGTCGTCGAGCTCCACACGCAGGATCCGCCCCACACGGCCAAAGTACACCGGCGGCAGGAGGCCGGGAAGCTTGGCCGGGTCCGGGCACAGGACACGAATCCGCACCGCCCCAGGGCCAGCCAGGGAGGTAAGGTCCACCTCCATAGGCTTACCAATGGCCTGCCCCACGAGCATGACAATACGCGCAATCTTGGCCTCATCGGGAATGCCATGGATCCATACCCACGACGGACAGAGAGGAGGAATCGAGTCTGGGATCTTCGTCGCTGCTTTGATGGAGACTTCGATCTTGTTGGTCGGGAGGGTGAAAGTAGTGCCAAAGGAACACATGTGGAGCACCTGGGCTGAGGGGAAAGCGACCGCAAACTCTGTCGAGGACAGCGCACGAACCTTCCATTCGTGCCCCGGCATCATCAGAGATAGCTCATCTGTAAGGATCTCCACCGTCAATCCCTCCGAAAGAGTGGGGAGCTGGTTGGGACGGACAGTGATGATAGCCAAATGCTCCGGCACAGCCATGGAGATACCACCCATATCAATGTAAAAGAACCCAGCTTCCACGCCCTGCCCAAGGAGCTCCAAGCTCGTCTGCGTGCCTTCCCCTTGGCATTCCCGCAGCAAATGCGACGTGGAACCACACCCTAGGCACACCTCGGGCTGAGTACACTCGGAGCGGTAGTGCCCCAATGCCCTACAGTTGAAGCACCTATTGCGCGCGCGGGCACTCTCCCCTGCCTCCAGAAGAGGCTGGGTCGTGGCCTTCCCCGCCTGGGAAGGACCACTCGAGGCCCCGGCGGCGCAGAAGGCATCGAGGCAGAGGGGAACCCACTCTGGTTCCCCACTGACCCTGCGGGCTGAGCGGGCCTTTGCCTCTTCTTCTTTTTCCCCTTTTTCTTTGGCTGTCCCTGAGGATGATCTGAGCGGCCTTGCTGCGGAGGAGAGCGCCGCTGTGCCTGGAACCCCCCACGCCCCTCCTGCCTCCAGGACCCGACCTCATCCCGGCCATTCGAGCGCGTTTGCTGCACAGGCGCACGGCCGTAGGAAGCCGGCCGCTGCTCCAGCTCCCGCCGGAGCTCCGTCTCCACCCTCTGGCCCTCCACCGAAGGCCCGCGACGGGCGAGCGCCTCCTAGGAGACGCCTCCCGCATGTGGGACGACGAGGCAGAGGCCCGCGGCGAGAGGCGCGGGGAGCGGCGGGGAGGGGGGTCCGCATAACGGCTCTGGCGAGCCGGCGAGCGGCGGGCCGGCGGCCTGTACACAGGCGCAGGGTCCTCACGCACACGGGCAGGGGCCGCGCTGCGGGCAGGGGGAGGAGGAGGGGATGGGGAGCGCGCGCGACGGCGGGGATGAACGTCCTCCTCGTCATCTTCAATCCGGCGTCGCTTCATGGCGGCAACCTCGGCGAAGGAGCGAGAGAGCGGTGGGGGAGGAGGGGTGCGGATGACGGCGCGGGAGGAAGAACGGTGGCGCTGGACTGATCTGGGAGAAGCAGGGAACCCTAGGTCTAGGGAAGCCGACCCTTTACGAAGCCACAGCCACGGGCCCTTGGGCAGCCTGTTGGGCTCCACTCCTCCCAGGGCCACACTCGGCCGGCCCGACACGCGCACGTCCTGGCGTCGCCACTCCAGAATGGGCCGCGCCCATCTAAGGCCCAGCAGGCCTAGGGTTCGGGCCCATCCTGGGAGCAGCAGCTCCGTTGTCGGGCATGGCGCCGCCGCCGCCTGCAGCGGCGAAGCGTGGAGCGCCGCCTGCGCATCCACATCCGCCAGCAGCTGCAACCTCGCCGTCAGGGGCACGTCCGCGGGGCGCCTCCCCGCGTTCGTGGCCGCCATGGACGAGGCCATCCTAGCCCCCGCAGGAGCAGGGCACCGGGCCCCAATCGAGTCGGAGTCACCGCCTGAGGCCCTCGCCGCCGCGGAGACGCACGCGGCCGTCGGTGGTGGGCAATCGCCAGGAACTCGCCGAAGGTCGGAGATCCCGGATGGCACAGCGCGCCATCAACTCCAGCTCGAGCGCCGCGGCCTCGTCATCCTCATCGGCGACATCCGCCCACCGCCGCCCACGGATAGATGCAGGCCCCAACGCCCCGCCTGGGGAAGGGTCCGCCTCCGCCATGAGACGCAGCTAGGCTAAGGGCCGACGAGGGAGACGACGAGCGCTGGACGCCACGGTCGCCGGAGTCGCCATCAGCATCGCCTTACCTGTCGCCGACGCTGCCAGGCTCCTCGCTGGTGGACAGTCAACACTACTCCGGCCGTCCGGCGTCCTTAAATTGACGGCAGCAGCAGTTCAGTGGGGTTCTCTCTCTGATTGAAGTAGGGCGTGGTAGTTCAGGAATTTAGTTCCACCTACAAATGTACACCGGAGTAGCATGCATATATGGACGGCGTCTCCCAGGAGGAGAGCCATGTGTCGTATTGTCCTGTGCACATGTGTTCACGTTAGACTGCACACTGACATGGGACGTTTTAGACTTTCGAGTAGATCAGTATTCAGTAGATATTCATGATTGTGCTGTGTTAAAGTAAGTTTAGATCCTAACTAAATTCCCATGTACACCGCCAGGCGTATTCGGATCACTGTAGCGCAAGTTGTGCTTAGATGAGTTGGCATCAGTCAGTTTCGATCTTTAGATATGATGCGATGGTTGTAACCTTATGATGTGATCATTTGATGCTGTTGAGATCTTGAGTACCAGTCATGGATGGGCGCCAACCATGAAAAATAATTTGGATTGGGCCTGGTAGGGTGTAGTGTTAAGTTGTTGTAAAACCTTGGAAACCCGACTGTTTTATCAATATCATTTTCAAGGAAATTGGAGGTTTTGGCTCCTCAATTCAAAAATAGAAATAATCATGCGACTAATATGTAAACACCTGTGCAAAAATGGCACTCTGAGAAAAAAACAAAAGGTTAACTTGGTATCAGAGCAATATTGTCCAATCCAATCGCTATGTAATCTGGTCATTTCCTGCGTGCTTTCAATCTGGCACTAAGCAAATTATCCCACGTATTCGACTTATTCAATATTTATATATGTCTAGTACTCCCTCCGTCCCAAAATAACTGTCTTAGATTTGTCAAAAAATGGATGTATCTAGACATGAAACAAATATAGATACATTCACTTTTGGACAACTTTGAGACACTTATTTTGGGACGGATGGAGTACAAAATTTTGGAGGTGGTGTAACATTTTGTCCCATTGATACGCGATCTAGTGGTTCATATAAAAAAATCGAGAAGTGGGCTATTTTCTCCTGATACTCTCCCGTGCGTGGACTAGGCCATACGCATGGCATGGGCGGCAACCCGCTCGCCTCGTGCCTTCCTAACTTGGGCTAGATAGGTAGGCCAATTTCCTGGGCCACATGATCCAGCAGCACCAGAACGCAGGAACGCATGCGCATGGCGTAAACCTCATTGTAGCCCTCATTGTAGCCTGCCGAATATGTGCTACAGTTTTCGGCCCGAAGTTTTTTACCATAACTACAAGCGCACACATGTCATCTGCTTGCTAACCAGTTTTCAAAAAAGAAAAAACTGCGCTACTCGCGTCGTCTGGTTCTGCTCGTAGTGTGTTTTGAGAATTATTTTCTCAAATTATGTTTCCCATCAAGGGAGAAGAACAATTATTCATGTATTATTTAATTTATTATGGTATTTTATGATTTATCCTAGTAGTAGGGGACCGTAGAGCTAAATAGTTAAATTCTAACTTCTGTCTTGTTCCTGCTATATCAGAATAATTGTCGCTAGAACTAAAAAAAAGTAGTCGCTACTAGGGAAAGTTTGTATGTTATGTATTATCCGTGAAAAAGAAGACTGCACACCTATATTGAAAATTTTGGCTATGTCTGTGCATCAACAATGGTAAGAGCATGTCCAACGGCGCCTCGTTTGGATTTCAAACACTCATAAAATAACTTTAATTTGTAGGCGTTACATACCTAGTCCAAAAAAATGGTAGACGGCACCCCCAAAGGCAACCCCCGGTACGTTGTCTAGATAAACCAACACTATGTCGACCACAAGATTCGTGTTGTATTGGCATCTCCATCGCCAAGCGCTGTCGCTCGCGCTCGACCAACAAGGTCGTTGGTGAGATAGGCTGCTCAAACAAACAAGGACGAGGACGAATACGAGGACCGGATCTGGGGGATCCTCGATGGCGGATAGCGGTACACGCGTTTGCCGGACAGGAGCTCTGCCTCCAAGAGGTCAACAACACGTACATGTTGCGGCTCCCGTCTCTGTGTTTGCAGGCTCTCCACACACACGTTGTGCTAGAGGGCCCTTGACGCGTCTTGGAGATTTCGATGCGGGAGCTAGAGGACGAGGGGAGCCGGCCCGACCGATCATGGCTTAAGGGGCGACAGAATCAGCGGGTGCTACGTGGGTAGGGAAATGCAGGTAGGAAAAATTGGGAGGTGTTGCGGGGAGGGAGATTCGGGTTGCGCCGACGAACTATGGTCGTGGCTTCGGGGCTTTGGAGAGGGTGTTGCGGATGAAAACAGAGATATAGGAGCTACGAGGGAGACATGACAATAAATAGAAAAAAATCACAATGGGTTTGTTTGAATGGCAGATGGGTCAGTCTACACAGAAATCTCCTTATACGTCTTGAAAATGAATTAGGGGGATTCTAATACTTTGAACCCATTTTAAACCGATGTATGGTGGATTGGGAGGCCACCATGGAAGATGCTCCAACCGGGCTAGGTAGTCCCCCGTTGGCAATAGCTTTGAGGCGTTGCAGTTGGGACCGACGCGGTGGCGATTCAATTTGCCGGTACGAGAGCTCTCGGTCAGCGACCGTATCATCTGCATTTAATAGTCAGCAAGTTGGCCGCAGGAATGAACTTTTTTTGACACCTCCAACATCACCACGTATATTCACCAGGAATCCACATACACAGTACATAGAAAAAAGCAAAGGAAGAACAAATACGAGGGAGAGGAGCCAGAACAAGCTCGAAGAACACCAGCTTCACCGGCGACGGAGACGAAGAGCAGCAACCGCCGTCTTGCCACTGCCTGGGAGTAATTTGTCCCTTGAAAGACGCCGCCTTGACTGCCCGCCGCGCCGCGGCGGAGCTCCTGTCGATGAACGGCCATGGCGGACGCCCCCCTGGCCCAGCAACGCCGCCAAACCCCAGCCGCCTTCGGATCCGACGCAGAAGAAGCTGAAGAACTCGAGCACCTCCGGGATCCGCGCCGCAGGAATGAACTGCATGCAGGAGTGTCTTCTGGTTTTGATGCTGGCTCCGTGGGTTCACAACGTATATTGCCGCTATGGATCCATTGGTTTGCATTCCACCATAGGAACGTGTGTTAAATTGGATGCACCAGTTCAACCATGCATAGCCTGAACTGGTCGTTCACCCTCACATCTTACCATCATGTCTTAGTCAAATTCCAATCCTCGGTACGCAGGCACCATGCATATCATCTACTGAACCGACGATGAGGTTACTCTAAGTTAACACTTAACCGCACCAATGCCACAAGAAGCACCCTGCATTCGTATTTTTTCTTAGAAATGGTGCCCCGGCCACTGCATCGTGATGGTGCACACAACCTTTTTGTATAAAAAAAAAATGAAGAGAGTATCAATCAGTTATTACAACTCACAGATCAGCCAAAGTGGCTACATGAATCATCCATCGAAACAAAGCTAATAAGAAAAGACTAATCATTGAAGCCTTCTAGTATGTTGCCACCAATTTCACAGCAAATAGCTCGGACGACCGCCAACATGCGGATACATCCATATTCCATGATATCCCGTTGCTCCAATGGGAGAAAGAATGACCATATATAGACGAATCCAGTAGATAGCACGGTGAACCACCTGCAAAAAATGAGCACCTTTGATCTTGTTAAACACCACATCATTACGACAATTACAAACAGCCCATAAAAAGCACAAACACCAATGCAAATACGTGTGTTAGTCAATTTATCAACTCCATTAAGCCAGTGCCCAAACAAATTTGCAACACTAGATGGTGGGGAAATATTGAAGGTGAAGTGAAATAATCTCCAAATGTTCATAACAAAAGGACATGAGATAAAAATGTGCTCCACGGACTCCTCCGCTTGACAAAAAACACATTTCTTACACCCGGTCCAGTTCTTTTTAATCAGATTATTCTTAGTAAGTATAACATTTCGTCTTAAGAACCACATAATTTTTTTTATCTTAAGCGGAACTTTCAGTTCCCATAAGTACTTATGTAAAAAAGGGGTATGACCATGCATCATATTCGAATACATAGATCTAACCGTGAAGACACCATTAGTAGTCAAGTTCCATTTGAAAATTGAAACGGTCATCATCATTTGATAGAGAGATTTGCATCAATCGCTCTACTAGTCTAATCCATAATAACCCTTCTCCGTAATATCTCCATTTCTTAATACAAACCATAATTCCGAAAATTGTAAGTTTGAATGAGCTTATAGAAAAAAGTACTAATAACTATAATACTGTATAGATATAATACGGAAGGATATTTTCTAAGCATTTAATGATACAGATTGGGCATTGTAAATGTTAATAGTTAGTTCTATAATTTTAGTCTATATTTACGTTGTTTCACTTCTAACATGTATATGCCTACTTTTGAGGAAGAGTATCACATATGCACTCTTGTACTCTTTTATGGATCGCTCTCTACACGCACCTTCTAACATTTTATAGGATAACTAATACACAATGTATAACTAATTTTATTTAGAGCATTGTATCTTTTATTGATTGATGGTCAAAGTGCGAAATAAGAAGCGTGACACTAATGTGACACAGATCCAGCATCAGACTATCTATGGACCATAGCTCGCCCCTAGGTACACTGCAGAACAGAACAACCTGAGCTTTGATCAACAGTACAAACATTGTCACCTTCTGATCTTGCCACACCACCCGCTGATCCATAATTTTGACTGGCCCCAAGGGTGGCCCCCAGGAGCTCTCGTCGCACTGCCTCAGTGATGGCGTACATGTATATACGGGGTTTGATCCATGATTGCTCAGGATCATTCAAAGTTGCAGCATTGACATGGTCCCCCGACGGTACAAGCCAAGTTCATTCTTGAGATCGGAAGTCGGAGTTAAATCCAAGCGCGCGCGACAGCAATACGTACAACTTGTACAAAGAGTTTACCCGCTCGCCATTTGCGTGCAATCTGCATTGAACACGCACACGCATTCAAAGTTTGAGAGAGACGAGATAGGCTGACATGGAAGTAGATTCACCCTTGAGATTTCAGGCATCGTCTCGTCTCGTCTCGTCTAGTATAAGCTTGGCCAACAGGGCACGTAATGTGAGAGCTAAATCTAACGGATCGGCATGCCACCGCGACGCAGCGAGGCATGCAGCAGTGCAGCACCGGATAAGCCACCGGCGCCGCTGCCACAGGCCAGCCAGTCTCGGCCTCCGGGGGCCCCGCGCGTCGCCGTCAGCCCCTGTCGGTGAGTTCAGGTCGCTGTCCATTCCGGCAGATCCCATCTCCCCCCATTTCATTTGCTCGCGACGCCCCTCCCGCGCTGCTCCACATACGCGCGGCTCGCCAGTCGCCACTCTCCCAGTAGCACTAGCTACCCAGCTCGTCTTCTCACTGATGGTCTGATGCCTATAACTCCCTTCCCCGACACGCGCCATTCTTCTTTCCCCCTCCCCGCGTTCCCACACGCGCCAAGCTCCTTCATCCGTTCATGAGCAGCTGCGAGTCGGCGAGGGGGATTGATTGTAAGCAATGAGGCTGTACATCACCTCGGCGGCGGTGCCCGACGACGGCGCGACGAAGCCGAAGGCGCCGCAGCAGCAGTTGCTGCCGGTGGCGCGGAGAAGCGGGTACCGATCGGTGGTCGTGACGGGGCTCCTGGCCGGCCTGCTCCTCTTCCGCGCCGCGCTCCTCGCCGTCGAGACCGGCGCCTCCCTCTGCCCTCCCGCCACCAGCCGAGCTCGTCATTTTTTTCACGTAGTACGGCTGCTTAATGCGTTGCCCATTCTATCTCGTATGTAATCTTGATTCTTGATGCCATGCTTCAGGGTGCTTGGGCTGGAGGGCGGGCCTCGGGGACTGGCTCTCCGGCGGCGGAGGCGGCGACGCGACGGAGGTGAGTGAGGTTCACTGAACTAGCTATACTAGCTTGTAGTACCAGTAGTGTGTTAGGCCACCGGTCGATCGTGCTCGTTAGTACGTTTTACTACAGTAGGAAAGACTTCCGCCGCGTTAGGCGTCGTGCATTCGACATCGTCGTTTACCTCTAGTCTGCGGCCAGAAATGGCTGGGTCGATCGGCGCGGAGATTCTCACGCGCTTCTTCTGCTCCTTGTCAGTAAAGCGCCCTTCACGGGAATGGGAATGTAGGAGCCAGGTCGGCAGCACGTCGCCGGGCTAGCTACATACCACGTGCCCGTGCCTTACCTCAATGCCAGGTGGGCCGCGCTCGGCCTGATCCGGGGACTGTACTTTGGACTGCCACAGCTCGACGGTTGACGCGCCAGTGGAGCTCTGCTGAGTAGCGGTAGCGGTATTCAATGCTGCACGTTCCCTGGTGTCCTGCGTTTTTTCTCATCTTTTCTTCATCTCTGCCGCTCGTCAAACTAATATTAGGCCTTTTGATTGTTAGCCGACCAAATTAGACCTCTGCCGCCAGTTTCTGGCATTCTATCCAGGTCCGACCAAAAAGGCACGGTTGACAAACTGTATTTCAAAAGTCGAGCTACGTAAAATAGCCATGGGTTAGCGACTTTTTCTAGTCAATTTCAGCCAGGAAAACTGCCGAATTTGACGAGGAGGACGAATTTTTGTATAGTACTTACTCTAGCAGGTTTGTTCCAACAACGAACCCGCATTATTCCGGCCTACGGGCCCTACCAGTTGGTGGATTTGGGATATTGTGTTGTGTTGCCAGCCGCTATGGATACAAAAACCCTTCGTGACTTTTTCTTCCGATGAAAGTACTACCCTCTTGTGAAGCGACTTGTTCGCTAGGATTCTCTCCACGACGCAATGGTGGCCTGCAATCCAGCGTGGAAATGCTCATATACGAGACCTTCTGCGTGCTTGCGGCCTTGTGGTCCGTCATGCATGCATACGGCCGCCTACCCCTTGTGATTTCTGGTGTTCTCGATCCGTCGACCGTGCTCATGAATCTTCGTTTCCATGTTTGTAAAACACACACAAGAGTACAAGACACATTCTTAATAATGTGATTTTCATTCAATGCTGCCAAAGGCAGTGCTGCTTTTGTTTTCGTGTCTACGACTCTACGTACGGCGGAGAACAATTCGCATAAATTCAGTTGAGTAGTGACTGTCAATCTGATTAATGGAATTATCAGGAGTTCATGAAACACTGGAAGAGGAGCCACAGGGAAGCCAGCCTGCTAGACCCGGTGGTGGTGGAAGCAGCACCGGACTCCCTGAGCGGACTCATGGCGGAGATGGACACCATTCTGGCGACCTATGATCGGCTCGACATGGAAGCCGTGGTGGTCAAGATTATGGCCATGGTACGTACGTGTAAATGCAACGCACTTTGTCTCTGCAATCTTCATTGAACTTTACTCCAGTAATCTTGCATTATCATGCCTGCATGTTACTAGCAGCAAGTGCTTTCCACGCCGAAAGACCCCCATCATATGGTCCCTGTTCTGCGTTATGAGATCAAATAATTGACAGAAATTACGGGGTTATGTTGTGCCTTTGCATGGTCATGGAAAGTTCAGATGTCCAAATGCTTTTGCAGGATTGGTCCTGCTGCTGCATGCTTTTATTTTCTGAATTTTCTTAACACTAGACAGCATAGATGTATGAAGACAAACTGATCCATCATCCACACTAGTTTAAACTGTATATACTCTCGATGATTGAACTTTGGGAATGTTTTAAACCAGCTACTGAAGATGGACCGTAAGGTTAAGTCATCGAGAATGCAGAGCCTGTTCAACCGCCAACTGGCCTCGCTCGGCATCCCCAAGAGCATGCACTGCCTCGCGCTGAGGCTGGCAGAGGAGTTCTCGCTCAACTCCGCCGCCCGCTCCCCCGTGCCACTGCCGCAGTACGCCCCTCGCCTGACCGACGCCTCGCGCCTCCACGTCGCCCTCGTCACCGACAACGTCCTCGCGGCCGCGGTCGTCGTGGCGTCCGCCGTTAGGAGCTCGGCCGACCCGTCCAGGCTGGTGTTCCACGTCGTCACCGACAAGAAGAGCTACGTCCCGATGCACTCGTGGTTCGCGCTCCACCCGGTCTCTCCGGCCGTCGTCGAGGTCAAGGGCCTCCACCAGTTCGACTGGCGCGATGGTGATGCCATCGCCTCTGTCATGAGGACGATCGACGAGGTCCAGAGGTGCTCGCTGGATTACCACCAGCTGTGTGATGGAGCGGCCGAGAGGGAGTTCAGAAGGCTTGAAGCCTCCAAGCCAAGCACGTTTTCACTACTCAACTATCTCAAGATCCATCTCCCAGAGGTACGTAATCTTAGCTAGAGGAGAAATCCACGCCCACAGTTGATTGATTGTTGAATGAATTCATGTGGTAACAGCCTGATGCGTTTGCTTGCGCATGCAGTTCTTCCCGGAGCTCGGGAGGATTATACTACTCGACGACGACGTCCTGGTGCGCAAGGATCTGGGCGGGCTATGGGAGCATGACCTGGACGGGAACATCATCGGCGCGGTTGGCGCGCACCAGCCCGGTGCAGAAGCTGGCATCTGCATCGAAAGGACACTCGGCGAATACCTGAACTTCTCTGACCCTGCAGTGTCATCGCTAGGCCTCCACGGCCAGCAGTGCGCGTGGTCTTGGGGCGTCAGCATCGTCGACCTCGAGGCTTGGCGAAGAACAAATGCTACACACACGTATCAGCTATGGCTGCAAAAGGCAAGCCCTTCGACACCACAACCGCGACTTCGTAGTACTAGTAGTACTGTCAAGTGACAGCAGTTACTAATTTCTTGTGTCTCGCTGCTTGCAGAACCGGGAGTCGGAGTTCAGGCTGTGGAAGATGGCATCGCTGCCGCCGGCGCTGATAGCGTTCGACGGCCGCGTGCAGGCGATCGAGCCGTTGTGGCACCTGCCGGACCTCGGCTGGCGCATGCCGGACGCCGAGCTGCTGCAGTTCTCCGCCGTCCTGCATTTCAGCGGGCCGCGGAAGCCGTGGCTGGAGATCGCGTTCCCGGAGCTGCGGGAGCTGTGGCTCGGGCACTTGAACGCGTCAGACAGCTTACTACGAGGCTGCGGCGTAGTCGAATGAATTACAGTAATGCAACACGAAGAATTAAAACTGGAAAGGAGAGAAGTACAGTAATCAGGGTATAAGAACTGGGTGCAGGGCTGGGTTTATGAGGAGAGGGAAGTAGGTCTGCCTTCAGTCTCTCCTCGACCTGGCTTGCTGGCTGGCTGTGTCACGTTTGCTGGTTCAATGCCACTGAGTAGAACTACTCATGGTGTATATATAGCTGGGATGGATATTTATTCGTTAGTTACTTTAAAAAAAAATGGTAATCACTGGCCAGGAGATAACTTTTCTTGGCTCCCCATGATGAACTGACTCTATAGACAAGTGTTGATTCAGTAGGGTGCATCTAAATCTGGACAAACGTTACATTCAGTTTCAATGAACCGAAGTTGTTCTTTTTTTTAACAACTGAGTATTTAGACATAAGAAATATCTCAAACGAATTAGAAATAACAAACATGAATTCAGTTATAATTTTGCTAATCGTCTAATCCTAAGACACCTGAGTTTTTTTATGTCTAAGTCAATCTCTGAAAATTACAACTTCAATTTAATTAACAAGAGTTTGTCTAATTCTCACTCGACTTAAATTTAACTAAATCTCATTCCCTTGCAAACAACTGCATCTCATGTGCAACTGCACGTTGCAGTCCATGTGCAGTTCTCAAACCAGCACAAATCAATCCAACGGCTAAATGGTGGACCGATATTTATGTGCACATTTTTTCTCAGTTGCACACAACTGCAACTCATGTGCAATTCTCGGGCAAGCACGAATAATGGCACAAATCTAACGGTTAAAGAGTTGATTAAGATTAATTTTATTCTCAGTCGAGGAATTAGCAACGCCTTAATAAAAAAGAGCTTGCATATTATTAGAAACTCTAGAAAAGGTGTTCGTTTCAAAAGTGAAAGTCACCACAATGAAGTTGTACTTTCTAAAAGTCCACTTAGACGATGCATCCATTTATTTAACGTTGTATGAGTCTTAGAGGTACCTAAATTTTAGGCCAAATTTATATCTATAGGTTGGAAGTTTTGAATCTAAGCAAAAAAAACTTTTGGATGAAAGGGTCGTATAGGGACAATAGACCAGATGAAAGAAACACCAATAAAGCATATGTGTTTGGTTTCTTTGGGTGTCATAGACGATGCATACGGTAAGTATACAAAAGTGAAGTTGGATGACTAAAAGGTATACAAAAGTGAAGTTGGATTATGACTAAAAGGAATTTTTTATGTACTTTTCATTTTACAATTTTTCATATCAGGTTCTCCTTATGACATATCTTTGTTACTTACCAAAATTAATAAATCAAGTCAAATCATTACGAGCAAATGTATCATATCATACCACTGAAGTGTCATCGTCCATGTGGTATTCTCTGGTGCGAGTCTGCTTGCTACAAGAGGAGTGATGATGATGACACTGACCAACCATTGAAGGGCTCTATTTTCGATATTATCCATGACATTTCAATTTTGAGCTAGGGCGACCGGGTGTGCCAAAGGTCTTCATGGTCCATGACGGTCATTTACGACATTTGTATTGTCATTTGTCCGTTTTCTTGTTAATTAAGTCAGCATTTTAAGTAAAATGACATGTCTAGAAAATACTCAAAATGATTCTCAAAATAATTGCAACCTAAATAATCTCACCATCATAACAGGGTGCTTGGCCGACCTAACTTCTTCTGCGAAGTGGGGGGTGGGGCAGTGCCCTCCTTGTCAGGTCTGCTCTCCAAGATCGGGGTGGAACATCCATGCATATCCGCACACCGAATGTATTCCCAAAATTATCGTCAGCGACCTCGCAAAAATTAGTTTCGAAGCACACTCCTATTGTACTTCACATCAATCACGCGTTATACAAAAGTCGAGTGGAAACAACTCTAAAACCACAACATAAACTTTACAAGTTGAAATAAGTAATAAATGCAATGTTCATACATGTAGCAACATATCAAATAATTCACTTGGAAAATTCAAAAAAATAAAATAATAATAATTCACTTGGAGCACACATGTCCCAACATTATATCATTCATCACGTGGAAGCGAATAATATATGAGCACACACAAATAGCAAATTGGCCTAGCCTAAAAGGCTTGAAAGGTAACTGATCCCATAATCACGAAGTTCGCCACCTAGGATCTCCTAGCTAATCGTCGTGTCCTCCTGGTCGAACTCCACGAACTATCCACAACACATGTCCTCAAAATCACTTAGAAGGAAACATATGTTAGTACAAAGGTACTCAATAATAAGACTTACACCATTCGCTACAATTACCGATCTCATAACCACGAAATATCTACCACGTGGTTTAGCTTTTTTTTTTTTTTGGTTGGGATTAAACAAACAAGAACATGAAAGAGCGTCATGTACTACTTAGAGCAAGATAATTCGATTGCTGCTCAAGAAGATGTCGATTAGACTCTCCCTAAATTTTGTATCAAAGTCTTTGTTTCATTGATCATCTCACTGTGCACAAATTTTTTTCAAAAATATTTTTCCTCTCTTAATCATTTGAGTCTTTTTTAGCTCAGTTGTTTCTTTTTAAGAATTCTCAATCATTCTTAGCTTTTTTTAGTTTCAGCAGAATATTTTTTTAGAATCTAACCATTTTTAGTTTTTTAGGGAAAATAAACTATAGTTGGGTAAACTTGGTCTGAGAGGTTTCGGTCAGACAGAGCAAAGTTGAAAGAGGTGATGAGGGGCTCTCGCGACGCGGGTGGCGTCTGCCTCGCCCCCGGCGGCGTGCAGCTCTCCCCGTGGGCGTTCCTCTGTGCGCGGCCTCCGGCGGAGTTAGGCGAGATGGGTGGACGGTTCTAGACCTCCACCCGCGACTTCGTCGACGCGGCGGCCACCAGCAAGGTAAGCGAGGTAAGTGAAGGGGAGGAACCCTCGTCGCCGGCGGGGGCGGGCGGGTCCCCGTCCCTCGGAGACTATCTCCAGGCGGCAGTGCTCCATGGAGGCTCGCTGCGCACTGGAAAACGCTCGGCGTTCGCCCCTGGCGGCCGGGGCTCGCGGTTCGCCGCCCTTGCCGGCCTTGGCGGCGACGGCAGCGGGGGTTTCCCGTTTCAGGAGCGGCGCGGAGCGTCGTCCTGGCCGCGGGCGAGGCTGCGTCCACGGCAGTCGCCGTCGGCGTCTCAGTGCCCGGGTCCGCTGCTTCCCCTCGCTGGGGTGGACGCGCCGCCGGCGGCGCCGGCGCCAGATGCGTCAAGGGCTCCTCTCCAGTTTGAATTGGGGGGCTGCGGGGGTCGAGCCGTTGGTGGGCTGCCTGGCGGGCCCTACCTCGGTGTGGGCTGGGCCAGGGCATATCCCCGGTTTGCTCCTGGTGGCCCACTCCGATCTGCCGCCGCTGTGGGCCGCTGCCAGGCCGCGGCCCAGCCCACGTGGCGCTTGGCCCGCGTGGCTGTGGATGCGCCGTGGATCCTTCGATCTAGGTCGAGGCCATCCTGCTCGCGATGAAGACGTTCGAAGACATCGTCGTGCTGCGCGTGTTATCCACATCGTGTCGCCCCCCTCCCGCCTCTGTCTAGGACGTTCGCGCAGGTCACCATGAACTCCTCCGGCGGCGGCAACAAGCGCCGCTACGGCGACCGCGCCGACGGGAACCCGCAGTGGTAGGAAGATGAGCTTCGCGGCCGGGCTTTGGAGGCGCAGGCAGGAAGGAAGCCGGCGGCGGGGAAGGGCGCGGCAGGCGCGTCCGGCGTGGCGGGGAGCGGCGCGGGCGGCGCGGCCTCGGGCCCTAGCAACAATAGCTCCAACGCCCGGGAGCAGTTCCTGCTCCGGGAGAAGAAGAGGGAGGCGAAGGCTAAGAAGGCCGCTCTTCAGCCGGGTGCCACGGCGCCTCCGGCGTCCGGTGGAGCTCAACTGGGCAGGGCCCAGGGTAAACTTCCGGTGCAGCAGCACCGTGCCGGGCCGTCAAAGGCACCGAGAGTCCCACCGCTGGCGGTGCCGAGCCGGGTGGAGCGCCGTCCGTGTCTCCGTGTTCTCGGGCAAGCCTTGACCGGAGAAAGTTTCTTCGACCTTGACTGTGACACGGACGAGTGGGACGTGGAGGAGGACTCGAACTCCACGATTCTCTCCTTCAAGGAGAAGCCGATCTCGGTGGATGCACTCTCCAAGGAGTTGCAGCACCTGGTCGAGACGTCGTGGGACTGGCAGGTCACCCGCGCCTCCGCCAAGAAGTTCGCGGTGGTCTTTCCGTCCAAGGAGATGCTACGGATGTGTGCGCGCAGTGGCCGCATGTACCTGCCGTTGAGCGGTACCGACGTGAGCATCACCCTGGCGGACACGGACCCGGCGCCGGACGAGACCCTCCGGGAGTACTGGGCGCAGGTTTCTGGCCTCCCCAGACGTCTGAGGCATGCTGACCGCCTTTTGGCGGGTTTAGGCATGCTGGGCCGTCCTATCGAGGTGGACGAGAGCACCCTCCACGGGCGCCAGCCGGTTCGCGTCAAGTTGGCGTGCCGAGACCCCTCCAAGGCGAAGGGGTTGATCCAGCTCTTCCACAAGAACAAGGGCTACAACCTGGGCATTCGAGTGGAGCCGGGTTTCGCCCCTGCCCCCACCCCGCCTCCCTCGCCTCCCATGGATAACATGGAGGAGGATGATGAGGAGGGGGAGGAGCAACTCTCAGACGAGTGGTTGCAGGCGGCAGAGAAGGACAAGGCGCGGGCTCTTGAGACGTCCAGGTCCTCGGGGACGGGTGGTGGCCGTACCTCCTCGGCCCCCCTCCCACGTCAGCGTCTGTTCTGGCTTGTGCGCCGGACTCGACGGGGGTGGGGTCGTCTCCACAGCCGGCTACGGCCGAGGAGGTTCCTCTGGTGCTTGACCAGTTCGGCAGCAACATGAGCCTCTCCAAGTCTAGCGCTTGGCCTCTCTCTCTAGCGACGCTGGAGAGGATGCGTGCGGCGGAGGCGGTGATCGTGGCGCAGGCCCTGCCTGAGCCCTCCGCCCCGGTTGTCCCAGCCTCTCCGCTGGAGGCATCTGCGCTCTTGTCGGCGGGCTCGGGCTGTGAGTCCGGGTCGCCGGCAAAGACCTCGGAGGACCGGTTCTTCAGCGACAAGGAGGTCCACGTCACTGACACGGACACGGACTCGGAGATGGAGGACATGGTGGTGGATGCGGACGCGGTGATCCAGCGGAGGAGGCGCACCACGTCTGTTCCTGTGGGACCTCGGCGCAAGAGCGCGCGGCTTCTGAGCTCGGTGGCGGCGGTCCCAGTCGCGGAGCGTGCGGAGCTGCGGGCTGCGGCCAAGAACCTCGACCACTCAGGTAATCTCAAAAACCCCTTTGCGATTCTTCGTGAGATTCCTGATTCACACTTAGCTGCGGTGGTTCACGACGTTGGCCTAGCTTTTTCCCTTGAGGCGGGTTCGCCCTCGGAGATCCTCTCTTTGGTTCGGGCCAAGGAAGAGGCATAAGCCTCTCTCGCCCTGGCGGAGTTCCGGAAGGAACAAGCTGCACGCCAGGCGAGTGGAGAGAACCCTCCCTAGCCCTCAGGGGCCGAGTCCGCGCGAGCGGAGAGGGAGGAGGGTACGGCACCAGACTCGGGCGAGCTGGGTTCCCGCTCTACCTCGGCCCCAGCTAGGGTGGGCGCATTGCCCAGAGCTCCCGTCGTGGACGGAGGAAGAAGGCCGCATAGATGCGGGCCGGATTCTATAACATACGAGGGTTCGGTCGGCCGGGATGACACACCCAAATTCGTGATTGGGCCTCCCGAGAACAGCTTGACTTTGTAGGGTTGCAGGAGACTATCAAGTCCTCCTTTACCCTGCAGAGCTCCTCAGCATCGACCCACGAGGGCGGTCCGCCTGGCAGTTTGTCCCAGCTTGTGGACATTCCGGGGGTATGCTGTTGGGTGTCAACGAGGACAGATTTGAGGTACGTGCCTGGGTTACAGGCGTGTTCTTCATCCGGGTGGATGTTTTCCAGTTGGATACCACCCAGACCTGGTCCCTCTTTGTGGTGTATGGCCCGGCTGATCATCGGAGGTCGCCAGATTCCTGGCTGAGCTCGCGGTGGCAGTCAGGCCTGCCCACACCCACTGGTGATTGGAGGCGATTTCAACTTAATCCGTGGGTGGAGGACAAGAGCAATGCAAACATTAACTGGCCCAGGGTCCATAGATTTAATGATTGCATTGCTTCCCTCGCGTTGCGAGAGGTCCGTCGGAGTGGGGGGCGTTATACCTGGACTAACCGACAGTGAACCCGGTCAGGTGTGTACTGGACCGAGTTCTTATGTCGCAGATTGGGAAACCCTCTTCCCTCTCTGCACGTTAGTAGCAGAGCCCATTGTTGGGTCGGACCACTCGGCCTTGATCCTGAGCTCTGGGGAAGACCTTAGGAAAAGGAGTTCTCGCTTCTTTTTCGAGAAGAGCTGGTTAGAGCGTCCGGAGTTTGGGGACCTGGTCGAGTCCAAATGGGGAGATCTTTCTACTCCCAGGGTGGAGGGGTTGGACTCCATCTCCCGCTGGCAACTCCTCTCTAGCGGCCTCCGTCAATTCCTTAAGGGTTGGGGTGCCAACCTGGGTCGGGCGGAGAGGGACTGAAAGAGGCGATTTTGTCACAGATCCGCGCTTTGGACGCGCGTGCAGATGCCTCTGACCTAGATGATGAAGGGTGGGCCCTTCGTTATCATCTGGAGAACCAGCTGTGCCACCTCGCTAAGGTAGAGGAGGAGTATTGGAAACAACGCAGCAGGCTGCCTGGACCCTTAAAGGGGATGCTAACACTGCGTATTTCCATGCCATAGCTAATGGCAGGAGGAGGAAGTGTGCCATTTCTGGGCTGGTGGACGCCCATGGTGTTGTGGTGGAGGCAGCGGGGCTCCAAGCACACATCTACGATTTATCGAGCCCTTATGGGGACACCCGGGATTCACCGGCGTTCCAGCTCTCCCCATCCCTTTGGGATTCGCGCCGCGGGTCACAGAGGAGGAGAACTCCGCTCTCATGCTAACCTTCACGGAGAAGGAATTGGACGTGTCCTAGCAAGCATGAAGGTGGACACGGCCCCGGGCCCGGATGGCCTACCAGTATGCTTTTTTAAGCGCTTCTGGAAGACCCTTCGCCCGGTGGTTATGTCCATTACGAACGATTTTGCTCTAGGGAGAGTCGACATCGCTCGTCTGAACTTTGGGGTACTTACGTTAATCCCCAAAGTGCAAGGCGCCGAGGATATCGCAGTTTAGGCCGATTGCGCTGATCAATGTTATCTTCAAGTTTGTAGCTAAAGCTATGCGCTTAGACTTAGCCCGATCGCTCATCGTACGATTAGCTACACTCAGTCCGCGTTCATCAAGGGCCGCCTTTTACACGAGGGAGTCGTTTCCTTACAAGAGATTATCCATGAGTCCAGCTCCAAGAGACTAGGGGGTGTCTTCTTGAAGCTGGACTTTGAGAAAGCCTATGATCGAGTCAACTGGAGCTTCCTAGGGGAAGTCCTCCTCAGAGTTGGCTTTGATCCTGGGTGGGTCCATCGGGCGCTTAGCCTGGTCTCTGGCGGACAGACGGCTATCACCATTAACGGAGAAATGGGTAATTTCTTTCGTAATGGTAGGGGGGTTAGGCAAGGAGACCCCTTGTCCCCCTCCTCTTTGACTTTGTAGTCGAAGCCTTAGCAGCAATGTTGGATGCGGCTAAGAGGACGGGGCACATCCAGGGTGTTGTGCCCATCTGATTCCTGGGGGAGTGTCGCATCTGCAGTATGCAGACGACACGATCATCATGATCCAGCAGGACGATTTGGCTATTGCCAACCTGAAATTTATGCTGCTTTGCTTTGAGAGCATGTCGGGTCTCAGGATCAACTTCCACAAGAGTGAGGTACTAGTCTTGGGGGCTAGTACTGAGGAGCAGACGAGGGTGGCCCAGATGCTTAATGCAGGCAGGGGTCATTCCCGTTCACCTATCTAGGACTGCCCATTAGTAACCACGCGCTTACGGCAGGTGCCTGGCGCCACCTTACTGGTAAGGTTGCTAAGCGGGCGACCCCTGGATGGGTAAGCTGATGTCCTCTGCGGCTAGGCTACGCTCACAGATGCGTGCATGTCCAGCCTTCCCCTCCATGCGATGGCAGTTTGCCTCTAGGGGATGGGGTCCATCGGACCATGGACGGCTCCCGCTCCCGCTTCTTTTGGGAGGCGAACGGGAGGAAACGCAAGTACCACTGGGTACGCTGGGATGCAGTTGTAAACCCAAGGCCTTAGGGGCTTAGGTATCATGGATACCAAACTCATGAACCGTGTCTCATGGCTAAGTGGGTCTGGAAGATCTTGACTGGGGAGACTGGCCTTTGGGCCGACATACTCAGGGCTAAGTATCTGAGAACCAAGGACATCCTGGTCGATGACCACGGGGGGGTTCCCAGTTCTGGATGGCTCTCCAGAGAGTTAAGAACCTCCTATGTCTGGGGCGAGACACCGGGTGAGGAATGGCAAATCCACTAGGTTGTGGATTGACTGGTGGACGGGGGGGGCCCCTGAAGGATCGTTTCCCAGCGATCTATGCCATTGTGGCTTCACCAGACACCTCGGTGGCGAGGCCCACGAGAGGGGGAGTGGTACATTCCCCTCCGGCGGTCGATTGGACCGCCGAGGCTGCGGAATGGAACTCGCTAGTTAGGGAGCTCCCGGTTTTCGAGCCAGCTGCAATCCAGGATGAACTATCTTGGGCCCTTGAACCCTCCGGGAAGTTCTCGGTTAGGTCCCTTTATAACAAACTTTGCGACGGCACGCCTAGAGATCACTATAGGGAGATCTGGGGGATGCTATTCCCCTTAAGATCAGGATATTCCTTTGGCAACTGGCTAGGAAGCGGTTACCCTCCAATGATAACATTGCGAGGAGACGGGGTCCCTCCACCGGCAGATGTGCCCTGTGTGAGGAGAGGGAGGATATGGATCATATCTTCTTTTTATGTCCCCTGGCAAAGTTTATGTGGAGCACAGTTAGGGAACTGCTGTGCTGCTCCTGGAATCCCTCATGTTTCGCGGATCTTGTTAGATTGATTACGGCAGAGTCGGGTCAACACAAGCGAGTTCTATGGATTTGCTGTGCGGCACTTTTATGGTCTTTGTGGAACATGAGGAATAAATTCTCGATTGAGGGGGTGTTTCCTTCTCAACCGGCTGACGGGTTATACAAAATGGCGTTGTATGTGCAGGTGTGGAAGCCAGTGGCTAGGAGGCAAGACCGTGGTGCGTTGGAGCAAGCAATTGGCAGAATTCGCTCGCTTCACAACTCTGTCCGGAATAGATAGGATTGACTGCCTTTACCTGTATCTTTATCGCCTTAGGCCTACCTGTATTAGCTCGTCTGTGTGGGGTGTCCTCTCCCCCTGACTATAGCCTGCGTGCTATCGTGTGCCTCAGTTTGTACCGCCGTGGGCGGAGACCTTCATGTATGTGTGGATCATTTGGCCGGTTGGCTTTATTAATTTAAAGCTGGGCTCTGCTCGAGCATTCCGTCTAAAAAAAAACTTGTCTCAGACACACTCTTGGGTTGACATGGGCTGTTATCACTCTGGCCTGTCTGTGAAAAATGTGTCAGCGGCCCAATCTCACACACAGCCATCGGCACGGAAGAATCGAAATCAGCTCGCCAGGCCATCCCCGTCGCAGCATCGCCTCCCCGCCGCCGCGGGGCCGATTCCGTTCACCCTCCATCCCTTCCACACCTGCTAAAGTTTTCCTAGTATCGGACCCGATCCGGGTCTTCAGACCTCTCGAACCCTTTCCCACCCCGCCGGCTACTGTTCGCCGCCGCAGCAATCTAGATCTCCGCTTGCTGGACCACCGCCCGTTGCCAGAGACGCGCACGTATTGTCCTGAAGTCCGAGCAGTGAGCCTTGGCCATGTCGAGGCTGCGGGCGCTGTGGCAAGCTTCCGTGAACGCCACCAAGCGAGGTAGCTCCCTGCAACACACCCCAATCTTATTGATATCATCTGTCTGCTTGATTCATTTCCTCAACGAAACCCACTTAGTGCTCTCACAGTTGTCTTGTCCATGGTAATCTTGAGCTGTTTATTTCGTGCGAAATGTTAACTGGAAAAGGTCAATCTAGGAATGGTGCCCACTCTTGCAAGTTCTGAGCATGAAAGACTTACCTTGTTCGCATAAGAATGGAGCCTAAAGATTAGTGTGATGCAGTGTGCATAATAAGTTATTCGGTACCGATGAATTCACTGGGAATTACCAATGAATATCCATCTGATATTAGTTCAGCACTAGCCAGAAATATATTCAGCATTTCTATTTCATTCTGAACATACGCTGATGGATAGCAGTCTTTAGTTGTTGCCTGCAGCATCTTATTATTTAAATTGTGCTACTCTTACATTATAGTCACTATATGATATGATAAGTAAATTCATGACTTTTCTGTATAAAGGGGAAATGGTGCCCACCTTTTATTCTGTAATTGGCAATATTTATCCAAGGAACTTCCAAACTTTCTGCTTTAAGTAAACTGAACAACTCCTTTGCCATATCAAACACCTTCTCTCTATTGGCATTCCATGCCTTGGGTTTCAGAATAGCAGTGTATCACAGTATACACATTATTTTGGGCATATGTATTAATGTTCTAACTATATATACCAAATTGGCAGCTGTCGTATGGAATTCAGAAGACTTATTTCCACCAAGTGAAAAATACATCTTCAATTTCAATTCAAAAGATGAAGTGAAGAAGTGGCACCTGTACTCGGATTCAGAGTATGGAGGTAATGCACCATGTTGATTTTTCTTCTTTTATAAGTATAGTTTGTCACTGTCATAGCTTCTCTGAATAGTAACTGATATGACACAATAGATCTTTTTTTGTGCTCTTGTGACTGTGTGGTTGGTATTCTCAACATATCTGTCTGGCACCAAAATTGTTCTTTTATTTTTCCGGATATTCAAAGACGGTGACATGGTCAGTCACTGAACTGATTTAGGCAGGAGTTTTGATGCTTCTATGTTTCGAACAAAAATATATAAGGTGAAGAGAACCTCTCTTCTTTTGGAGAACAGCACAAAATGATCTGCTATTGAGTTCTGGTACTGTGGTGCTTAGACTCTTCCTGATGTATTGTATAGTCCATCCAAAGGAGATGTGCTACAGTAGAGCATTACGGCCTGTTCCCTTTCTGCTCACTGCAGAGGATTATAACTAATAGAATGTATTACATTAGTTTTTTTCTTCATATGGAGCAAGGATTAAGTGTCGCTCGACAAGTCGCGACAAGTCGCACGACTTGTCTACTTGTCGGTACCCCAGCGACAAGTTCAAAACCTCGACAAGTTGCGACAAGTTGCGACAAGTCACGACTTGTCGCGCGACTTGTCTACTTGTCGGTACCGAGCGACAAGTTGCGACAGGTCGACTCGTAATCCTTGATATGGAGCCAAATGGATGTCTACTCACCTCACTAACGATATTAAAAAATGCAAATAATGGCATATTGTCAGTTACTAGTTGGACCTTCTTGTGAGTACTATACATTCCAAACAGGCAATTGCAAATGTCACCTTCTTTCGTTTATTCATGAATAAAACATTGAGACTGTGTAGTAATGGCATATTGGCTTATAATAATCTATATGGGATGGGTTTATTATGTCTGATGGACTTTTGGTAGCCTATTTTCTCTAGCACAGATGTTTATCTTTCTGACATCTGTATTGAGTATATATACCATTGCTCGACACCTTTTGTAAATTGGAAGTTGGAACTGGTATCAAGCTTCGTATCTGCATCTATGAGATAATATGATTTGAACAGAGTTGTTTTCCAGGTCTATCATCTGCATCATTGGAGATAACTGATGGTGTTTCTGGTGGAGATATTTCAACAACTGGTACTGTGTCTTTGCCTTGCGTAATTTTCCCAGCTTAGCCAAACCTTCTTAATTAAAGCTCATGTTATGATTTATAATTTTCCAGCAAGAAAAAGATGAAAGTGTTTGTTGTGCAATGGCAGACATGTAGAACTTATGAGAAGAAATAAGCTTATACGCTGTCTAGAAAAAAGGGAATACCTTATAGTATGTTTCATGTCATTTGTATGTACTAGTCTAAACGATTAGGGAATATCAGTTGAAGTGTTTTCTATTTAGTTTAGAAGTTGAATATAAAGCATATAGTCCATTTATTCATTACTTCCATAGACTGTATTTGTGATTAGCTCAGATTAATTTTAAGCTTGGCAGCTTGTGTAACTAATTGACCAACACGTGCATTTGGGAAGGTGTCTTTTCTGGCAATCTCTCCTTGGATATGTCAGAGGGATCACCATGGAGGATCAGGCGTAGTGGTTTCTGCGGAATGCGATCGAAGAAGGTATAGTGTTCTGTCTGCACTGAGATATCTTGTTGGTATTAGATTATAATATATAGACTAGTTTGTGGGGAGTCACAATTCTAGTAAAATAGTACTTCCAGTTTAAAAGAATGTCTAGTTACTTCACACAAAAAAAGCGTCCAAATAGCTATCATAATGCTGAACATTACCCTCAGCAGTGCTTCCTTAGGTCACCTTGTATTGTTCTTTATGCGTTTATCAATTTATATCCAGTGTCTTAGGATTTGGTCAAAACTTGGTTGAGATTTCCTTTGATGTAGCATTGTTAGTATGGAGGTAATATTCTGCAGCTTCTGCTGACTTCATGTGATTCCTTGTTTCAGTTTGATGGTTTCATCGATCTTGATTCATATGATACAATAGCAATGAAGCTCAGAGGGGATGGAAGGTGCTACATATCTACTGTAAGTATCCGACTAAATTAATATGAATATTTAATGCCTGGTCGATATACTGTTCCATGATCTGAATTATGTATACAGATATACACTGAGAACTGGGTAAATTCACCTGGACAAGAGGAAGATAACTCGTGGCAGGCTTTTGTGTACGTACCACAGGGTAGTTGGCGGATCTTGAAGGTAATGTCTCTAGTTACTAATGGCAATATTTGTTTGTTCATGATTAAACACAACTTTTCCTTTGATCCAGATACCTCTTGATAGCTATTTACCTACATGGAAAGGAAATGTGATCGAAGCAAAGTTGGAAATGAATCCTTCTCGCGTCGTGGGAATGTCTATCTCTTTAAATGCAGAAGGCGGTGTTCCTGGTGCTAAGACTGGGCCAGGCGATTTTAGATTAGAGGTTGATTGGATCAAGGCACTGAGGGCACTGTGATTCCCACAGCTTGATATTTTGGCTTTCACAGGATTTTTCTGGGCCTAATATTCCACAAGCGTGTTTCATTTCAGTTTGTTTTCTGAGCCTACTCACGAAAGATAATGTCGTTCTGGATGAAGCTACTTTGTCCTACGACAGTAGATGTGTTTCATCTGTAACCAGGAGTATAGAACCATACCACAATTTTCCACTCCTACATCCACTGTAAGATGCATGAAATGTTTCAGGTTGTATCAGCACAGTATCATAAACTGATAAAAGCCTTGTAGTGGGCAGCGGTTTAGCGCCAGTGAATAAAGATTTTCCTCCAATTGTTGAAAACACCACAATACGTGTCTCGTTTAGACGAGCTTGCCGATCTGAAGATATGTTGATTTTTGTGCCAGCGTGTGGGCATTGGATGATAGTTCCGTGTGTACTGCTAGTCAGGGATTTACATTTTAATTGTCCACGTTTTGCTCTGTACTTCAAACTGCCAAATTGAATTGTCCATCTGAAGAGCTTGGCAAGATGGTTAGAATGATGGTTGTACCCCAAGCCCACCAGAGTTCAAACCCCAGATTTGACGCTGGTGTTTCTCATTTAGGCGGAATATTCTTCAGTGGGAGGCGACGTTCCCGTCGACAGCGAGACGCCCGTGGTGACTTCGTCAATCTCAAGACACAACCGTCGGCTCAGTCTATCGGAGGTGCTCATAGGGCTAGGGTGTGCGTGTGTGCGTTCATAGGGGTGAGTGTATGCGCGTGTATGTGAGCGTCTGCGTTGTACTGTGTTTCTCAAAAAAAAATTGTCCATCTTTTTTTTTCGAGAATAGCGGGGGAAGAGTATTCCCCACCGATTTTTATATAACTCGCAGGAACCAACACACACCGTTTTACGTTACACGGTAACGAAAGAAGAGGGGAGAATTGTCCATCTGATAATAGGAAGCTAGGAGTGTGAGACTTGCAGCATTTTGAATTGTCCACCTGCCAAATTGCACGTTTTGTTCGGTGCTTACCCAAGATTTGCGTGTTTGGTCAAACAACATGTTTTTTGACACTAAAATGGTAAAAAATCCGGTGCCGACCGGCAACAGCAACGGAAACTTCGCCAGACAAGGATGAAGAAATGGACTCAGTTTAATTCCAAGAATCACATATATGAACAACATTGCTAATCCCATGCTGAAAATCCTAACTCAAAGAAGTTTCCTTCAACAAGAGGAGAATAATTTGGTTGGGAACACGATGGGGAAAGTAAGAGAAACAAAATTGGTCGGCCAACGCGACGGGTCAGGCTTGTCATCCTTCGATGAAGCCAGTCATCCGCAGCACGGAGTTGCGCAGGTGGCTGAGGTCCCTGTGCCTGTGCGCCCGCCCGGGCCCCGACCGCAGCGAGAAGGCCACCGTCGCCGCCTCCCCGTCCGACCGCCTCCGCGACACCAGCAGGTGCGGCGGCACCATGGCGCCGCAGCCATCGTCGACCTCCTCTTCCTCGTCGTCGTCGTCCCGGTCAGCACGCCCATGGGGCAGGCGGCGCGCGGCCGTGGGAATGTCCACCGGCCTAGAGCCCGCCGAACACGGCCTGTGGGTCCTGGAGGCTCTCGGGAAGCAGAGGAAGACGAGAGCCCGGCGCTCGCCGGAGCGCCGTGGCGCGCCTCCGGCCACATCACCTCGCACTGGAACAGCTCTTCCTCCACCGTTGCCATACTGTGCAGCTCCATTCTCTCCCACGTATTTCGCCCGCGGACTTGGATGGATTGGAACTTGGAAGCGCGTTGATCTTTCTGGTTTAACGTCCTATCCTGTGACGGGGTCAGGCTTATATATAGGGAGGGCGCCGTGCCGCGTAGCTTCCCAAGTACGGCAGCCGCGTGCGTGGAGAAGGAGGCCGGAGCCGGATCACGCGGGGTCAAGTCAAGCAAAGGCTGATCCACCGGGCCTAGATAGAGGTCAGTTTCTCCCTTACATCTGATAATTAGTTTACTATAGCAGCACTACTCATGACTACGATCATTGGTGGGAGGCGAGGAAGGTGCCACGTCCACATCCGCAGTCTACATAGAGAATATATGAATTCAAAATTAAGTGCTGCAAGAGTTCTTTGCAAGTTTCTATATCATTATCTAAAGCACCGTAGCAGTTCTGACGAGACTGAGTGAGATCCGTATTTAAAAGTGTAGCAAGAGATTACGCCAGGCTTGATCCGGATTAGTTAACACTCAGGTTAATCCAGGACGTCTGATCGGACGCGGACAGGCATCACACGCGTCCACTGCCAATTAATCTGTCATTCATGGACTATATTTGGCCCTCAGCTGGGAGTATAGTCTGGTTAGTTCTAGCTTGCGCACGGGTGACGTGTGTGTGGTGTTGTGTGTGTGGAGTGTGTAGTGCGTGAGTTCAGAGACTACAAGATGTACAGGAAATCTCAAAAAAAAAAAAAGCTGGGCACACGGAATCCTATCAGTTTCAGCTCAAGTACTACGTCTAAATTAATCGTTTGGGTACCAATAGCAACGCGTTTGTCTTTGTGGTGACGTGTGTGTACTGCAGTGCACCGTCGAACCTGTTGCAATCGTACCTCACGAATGCGATGATTTCTTTCGTCATTGCCGTGCAGCCTCCGTCCGGATAATACTGGACGCGGACACGCGGTTAAAGACTCACAATCATCCACGTACGCATTACGGGACACGTGTTGGATTCAGGGCAAGAAAGCTAAAAACTGGGACAATAGGCGTGGAGGGATGTCTACTCGGACAAACAAATATATCTGAACTCTACTATTTGTCGCATAAGGTTCGACTAATAGTATCGGTTTTGCTAATTCTCAGCTAGCTGAGAATTAGCTTAGTGCTCAGTCAACTTTTTAACCATCCGATTTAGCATTGAGATTTGTAAAGTTTATGGTCGTCTGTCTTATCGCTAGTCTTTTTTTTAGCGGAACGTCTGAGTTGATCTGTACGCACGGAGCTAGGTGCGCTTCTATGGGCCATGGGCCTTTTTATTATCTTTCTCTCTACCGTCTGTGCACTAGTTGCACGATGGGCTTTTTTTCTTTTTTTTTTATCTACAAACGTGAGCACTATGCATGTTTTTCTACTATATGTTCCGTTGTTTTTCTTTTGATTGAAATGTGGGGGCAATTACTCTTGTATTTTTTGTCTATTATTTTTTATTTCCTTGTATTTTTTTCCTTCCCATTATATTTTCACATTTCGACTGTTGCGTATGCCTTCCTTGTGTTGTTTTATTGATTTTTTCTTTGAAAATTTTCCCGGTTGCAAGTAATATTGTGAGTGAGAATGTTCCATTTGCAAATTTACAACTAAGACCTTGTCTTTTTTGCAACTAAGTTTTTTTCTCGATTACTGAGAATTACTTTGCCGCCCTGTTAATTTCGTAACCGTCGGATGTGTATGGAGTTTCTGTGGCTGGATTTTTTCTGTCAAGTCAAAGGGCGGCTCAAAGGACTGAAATGGGCTACCTCTATTTAGGTTGCTTTTGTCCGACTGGTTTGTGGCTGCTAGGGCGGGCTAAGGCCGATTTCCATTTGTGCGTTCCTTGTATTCTTTTGTAATGAGTCAAGTTGACGTTTTGTCCTTGTGGGGTTTTGTGCGTGGTATTTTTTGTGGGTTTTCTATTTAACAATTTTGAGAATTTTTTGTGAGCCTTAGTGTAGTTGCAACGTAGAAATTTTTACTTGTTGTAAGCGGTGTTGTAACTGAGTTTTTTTTTCACTTTCAAGTGGCGTTGCAACTGAGATATTTTTCCAGTTGCAAGTGGTGTTGTAACTGAGATTTTTCAGTTGTAAGTGGGGTTACAACTAAGATTTTTTTCCAATTGCGAGCGGCGTTGAGATTGAGATATTTTTTCAGTTGCAAGTGGAGTTGCAACTGAGATTTTTTTTCCAGTTGCAAGTGGGGTTGCAACTGAGATTTTTCTGTTGCAAGCAGAGTTGCAACTGACTTTTTCTAATTGCAAGTGGCGTTGCAATTAGAATATTTCCATATGCAAGTGGAGTTGCAACTGAGATTTTTTTTTCCAGTTGCAAGTGGGGTTGCAATTGAGATTTTTTAGTTGCAAGTAGAGCTGCAACTAACTTTTTCCAATTGCAAGTGGCGCTGCAATTGGAATATTTCCAGTTGCAATTGAGATTTTCTTTTTCAGTTGCAAGTGGGGTTGCAAATGAGATTTTTTGGTTGGTAGAGCTGCAACCGACTTTTTCCAGTTGCAAGTGGAGTTGCAACTGTGATATTTTATAGTTAGAAGTGGCGTTTCTAATGAGATATGTTTTTTCAGTTGCAAGTAGGGTTGCAACTGAGATTTTTCAGTTGCAAGTAGAGTTGCAATTGAATTTTTTCAAATTGTAAGTGTGGTTATAACTGAAAACTTTTGTTACGAGTGGTGTTGTTAGTGTGATTTTCAACTGGCAAAAATCTCAGTTTCAATAAATTTTAGTTGTTCGTAACTACAAAATCTTTGTTGCAACTACACCGCAACTGGAAAACTCAATTGCAAAAACGTAGTTGGGACGTATGTAGAATTATATCGCATTTACCCAGTGTCTTTTGTTAGCCTGTGTTAGGAAAAGAAAAAGGAAGCCCACAATACCATGCCCTACACGTATGATGCTAAGAAAAGGATAATGGTCTGTGGTGAGAGATCAGCCCAATTAACGAGTCAAGGCCCAGTACGCTTTAACACCAACAGCCTGAGTCACGATCGATCGATCAGTGAGAAAATCTATCTAATCTACACGGGTGACGTCAGCTGACTGAGAATTAAGTTAATTCTCAGTCAACTGAGCGTTAGAGGGACCCTAATAGTATATGTGTCTGTCCGACACGACGCGTCGCATGATTTGCTCGCATAATCACATTTGTCCGACCCCTCGTTCGTTATCATCGTTGGTAATAGGTGCAGGTACAATTTTGTATCACAGAAATGATGCATTGTTCCGGGAAGTCACGACTTGAACTTTTCGGGAGTTCTAACAAGTTTCTCCCCCTCCCCTCCCCTCCCCCGCTTCATTTTACTGAAACTCAACATAATCGAGTCGTCGATACTTTTCCCCTTTCCCCTCTCTCTCCAAGCTACAGTAGTTGAGAGTCGTCTCCACTGTTCCGGGCCAATCTGACGCCCTTCTCGTCGGCGATGCCGGCCAGAAGTGGCTGAGGAGCGGCGCCGGTGGTAGATCTGTAGATAGTAGTTGTTCTACTTTAGCTAGCAGTTGTTTTAGGCTTAGATCTCTGCTTGTTTTGGTTTGTTTCTGGCGGATGCAGTCTGTGTTCTTCCCCCTGCTTCTGCTTAGGGTTCCTCTCGTCGGAGCTCCCGAGCTGCTCCGGCGCAAGGCGGAGGAGGTGGTGCGGCTTGTCAAGTTCCAGAGGTTGGAGATGACGGGCAGCGGCGCTTCCTCAGCAACCCTTCCAATAAAGCTCGTTCGTTGGGCTCGAGGGGCTCGACTTCTACTGGTTCCCTTTCTTTCTCGATGTGGTCGTGGTGACGAACAGGAGAAGGGAAGATGCTGGCGATTTCTTGGCCTTCAAGCTCGACACCGGGACCGGGCGTGCCTCACGGCGCGTGACATGGAAGCTTCAACAACTGGAGGAGTTCCCCAACACCGGCAGCTTTGCGCCGGAGTTATCCAAGGCAACCGGAGCCACTCCTCGCCGGGAAGTTGTGTTCTTCCTCGGCCTTTCTTCCTCCTTCGGAGGATCTTCTTTGATCTCGATCTGGGATCCATCATCGGTGCTGCTCCAAGTGGCTTGTTCCCCGGCAGCGGCGCAGATGCCCGGATTTGGAGATCGGCAAGGTGCGGCGGCGGTGTGGACCCATGGCTTGATTGCGTTTTCTCCCTTAGTTTGAGGGTCTGGCTTGTAAATTGTGAGGGCCTTGTTGTAATTACTTCTAGATGTGAGGGCCTCTTTGTAATCTTGTTCCTGCCGCGTGAAATATAAGCTTCCTGGCCCTTCTGGGCCTATTCCCGTTCAAAAAAAAAAAAAAAAAAAACTCAACATTGTACTACCTCCTTTGAGGACAGATTTTTACTTGATAACAGTGTCTAGAAAAACAGAAAGCAAAGCACAACGATAAGTAGCAAACAAGACTAAACAAAAACAACAATAACTCCGGCCTTTTCCCAACTAACCAGGACACATACACAAACATTCCGAACGAAGCCCATCCACTGACGATCCTTCGACATATCGACGCCCAACTTCCGCTCGGCTGCAGATGTACCGAATCACCTGATCCTTCACAGCTTCAATTCCTCGCACCTTTGGTTTCTACAATTCGCCCAATAGTCAATCGAGTGATCAGATCAAATGGACAATATCACATGGATCATTAGGCATGGCCTTGTCAAGACAAGCTTTATTTCCAGTCTTTGAGATAGACGAAAACTTATCAGACTTTAATTGCCACATTTTCACATCCTGTGACTTAACTGCCAGCTCTCTGTCTACTCTCGAGCTGGACGGATGAGTAGGATATGTCGTCCTGTCACGCATGCCAATGGTTGTATATCGTTTTGGATAGGATGAACAATAGACGTTTCTGGTAAGTCAATAATTGATTGTTGAGTTGTCATATTGTCGCGCATGTACATGAGGCTGTGAGGATGGACAGGTGGGCTACAAACTCCAAATGAATACTACTCACTTGCCGCTGTAAGCAAGCAAGAAACCCAAGAAGAGGGCACACGTTTTGATTGGCCGGCCAGATCATCCTCGGTATGAAAATGTCAGCAAGAGAACTTGTGCTAGCTGCCTAGCTGCCAACAAAATCTAATGAGTACACGAGTACACTGCGTCAATTATATGTAGACACCTGTACTGACGTCGACATCTACTCCCTCCGTTCGGAAAAGGATGTCACAAAAATGGTCTATTTGTGACATCCTTTTCCGAACGGTGGTCTATTTGTGACATCCTTTTCCGAACGGAGGGAGTAGATGAGTAGGAGAGGTCGAGTGAATATCTATTTTCTACAGATATACAATTGTGGGAAGAAGATAAGGTTATATGCGACGTGTCCCACTGTATGCTATGGAGGAAATAATCCTTTGGCGTTGCTTGCACCGATGTACTATATGCCTGTCCTCTTATAGCTGTAAGTCTCAGCAAGAGGTTTAATTTGAAATGTTCAACGTAATCTTATGATATATATTCCTTCTTGGAGGATAGGTTTGTACTCCACTTAAACTATTATGGGAGGATACTTTCCTTTTGCGTCCAAGCATACTGCTCCTATATGTTTGTGGACACGCCCAAAGTTTTCCTTTGGAAGGAAGATATGTCATAAGGTGAACAAATTACTCGACTGGTAGTGTTCAACTTGCGTGGATGAAGGTGATACTAATTTGTATAAGCTTCTCATTCAGGTTAATCGAGTAGTATTCAGAAAGGTAGTAACCGTGTGATATATAGAAGACTAAATCATCCTTCTCTCGCACGTGTGAAAACAAAATGTATACAGGTAGCAAATGAACGGATAGAGCAGCAGCGGTAGTCTTTGAAATAAAACTGTGACCTTGTACATGTATTCCAGCAAATAATTCAGATTACATGAGCTCGCAGTATGCCTGCTGAAACAATTTGAGCTAAATCAGCAGGAGAAGTTTGTCTGACTTTCAGCTACATTCACGTCAATTACACAAAATGGAGATTTTCCCAAGTGAAACGAACATCGGCGACAAAACTTTCGGTACTAACGACATTGCCGACAAAACTTGCACTGCTACTCGAGCATCACCATCGCCTTCACCCTCTCCTTGGGCACGTCGACGAGCATCTACATCGCCGTGTTCCTCTTGGCTCTCCGATCAACGATGACGTGCGGCGGCACAAAACTTGGCTGCCGATCATCAGGCTGCTGCCGCCGGCGCCGGCAAGGCTCGCGCTGAACTTGCTGAACCCGGCCTGATGGGCCAGCGCTTTTGCACCAGAATCCCTACCGGACTTCCGAGGGATATCGATGGGGGAAGAAGAAGATTTCTGCCGGTTTGGCGGCGTGGACGGACGGCGATACTCGCCGGAGTACTCGTCGTTGTCGTCTTCAAGAGAGTAGTGCATGTGGGCTAACTCCAGATCTTGCGCTGCATCTGCTGGCCATAGTATGTCTGCTTCTTGAAATTCCTCCTCCTGCATCTTCTTTTGCTTGCTTGGCTTGATATACTAGCTTGCTGTATTTAGGAGAGGATAAGTACTTTTTAAGTAGTAGGAGTACTAGCTAGTGGATGGGGTACA
This sequence comes from Poa pratensis, assembly GCA_947311845.1. Taxonomy (NCBI): domain Eukaryota; kingdom Viridiplantae; phylum Streptophyta; class Magnoliopsida; order Poales; family Poaceae; genus Poa; species Poa pratensis. The sequence goes on along the minus strand of CAMZMU010000027.1, from coordinate 44,540,827 downwards.
TATCTAGGACTGTCTCTGAGCTGAGTACCCATCTAATTTTTTCGTATCTTATTGTCATCTTACATGGGAATTTCCAGGACTTTACCCCGCTTGTGTAGCCCACAGTTACTGTTTGTTTTGAACTTTGAAACGAGCCCATAGATAGATACTGGTGCAGTGTGCACGCAGGTCCCAGTCACTGAATCAGCAGTGAGTCAGCGACGTGTAGGCCGAGCGATAGAGTGCATCAGAAACGGCATTTGCATTTTGGTACATTGGTGCACGTCAAGGTTTTGGTTACGGGTAGAAAAGAAATTCCAAGAGGGGTCAGGATTTCCGCTTACCGGACGAATTTGAAAACGAAAATTCGAAGTTTCTAAATAAAATGGTGCAAGAGTATGACCATTTAGGGATAGTTTTCATAAAAATTCAAATTATTTTAAAAATTTCGGAATTGTTTGCCTGGTACGACCATTTCCCGGTGTGCTCGGGATATCCCAGTTACCTGATTTTCCGACCCAACATTGCACATACACAAAGGGATCAGACCGACACCCCGCAAAATAAAATAAAAAGGACAGTCACATAATAAGTTTACATCAACGGATTAATTTCAATTTTCACCTCGCTTTTCCAATCAATTAACAAATGACTATATATATCTATTTGCACAGATACAGTACGTTCACACAGCAGGAAGATTTTGCACCTCCACATAATAAGTTTACACCAACGGATTAATTTCAGTTTTCACCTCGCTTTTCCAATCAATTAACAAATAACTATATGCATCCATTTGCACAGATACAGTACGTTCACACAGCCGGAAGATTAATTGCACCTCACTCTTCCAAACAATTCACAAATAAGACCGGTCGAAGAAAAATGGAAATGCTAGTAGTATTAACATTTCTAAGCTCTCGTAGCTAGAGTAATCTGACTCCACAAACTGAATCAACCGAAGCCGTGTGAGTTCGAGGCATCAGTGCAGCTGTGCAGACCGCGCGCGCTCCGTCGGCCACCAGCTGCATGGATGGACGCGCGCGCGGCCAGGTGTAGCTAGCTCTCGATGAATCCGGTCATGCGGAGGACGGAGTCGCGCGTGCGCGTGAGGTCCCGGCCCTTGAGCGTCCTCCCCTGCCCCGAGCACACCGAGAAGGCCGCCCTGTGCCGCGCCATCAGCACGTGCGGTGGCTCCACCTCGCCTTCGCCATGCTCGCCGTCGTCCTCTTCGCGGCTCGCTGGCCGCCGCCGCCCGTACGGCGCGCCCGGGATCTCGATGGGGCTTGTGAGGAATGGCCGCGTCTCCTGCGCCCACGCCGCGCATTCCTCCGGCAACGCCACCTTCTGCGTCGACATGGCCGGCCGATGGATCACCAAGCTAGCTGTGCGAACCAGGAGCTGTGAAGGATGTTTCAAAAAAAAAGGAGCTGTGAAGGAACAACCAATGAGAGAGCTTGTGATTGTGAATGCGACAGACTGCTTGGCTCGCCCAAAATCTTCCTCTCTGGAGCTTGGCGCGGAGCAGAAGATTTATAGGGACATGGTGGCCCATGGCCCGGCGGCAAGCTTAGGCCGGTTCCGTGCGGAGCTGCACCGGCTTGTGTGACGGATAAGCATGCGGCTGGTTTGGGGCTTTGACGGGAAGGGAAAGGAATAATTCTTCCATAATTCCGTCTCCGATTCAGCTAAGCAACAAAAATGAGGCAAGTTAAAATTCCAACCCTGTTATGTGGCCGGCAGACAGGTTGATGTAGCCCAACCTCCGATTACTACGACCAAGGGGCCAATGACAAGAGCACGAGTCAAGCCTATCCATGATAAGGTGAACTCACTCTTATCTTTGTGTGATCTTGATACTCATTTGAATGGTTTGCTAATTCATTCGAATACTTTGTGTGTACTTAGGTATGAGCCTCATGAAGACCTCCAAGGAAGTGTTGAAAATGGCCAAGAGACGAGTCAAGAAGGAGTTGAAGCAGCTCAGCGGTACTACCGCCAGGGACGCCGGTACTACCGCCAAGACCCAGAAGACGCACCTGATGAAGCTGAAGTCCCAGGCTACCGCCGCGCCAGCGGTACTACCGCCCGTGCCAGGTGTCGGTACTACCGCCAGAGATACCGTTGGAGGTACCGGCACGCCCGAAAGCCCACTGGATACCCCTACGGTACCTGCCAGTACCTGCTTCGTACTACCGCCAGCAAGCAGACTTGAAGCCAGCGGTACTATCGCCAGCGCAGCGGTACTACCGCTAGACCTGGGAAGATTCGGGCTGAAGCCCATGTAATGACCCACAACTTACCCCTTCGTCCCATAGACTATAGATACCCCTTCTCTGCCTAGGGTTAGGGTTAGACTAAGATTAGACTTGAGTTGATGTTTGCTCCTTTTCCACCTCTTTGGTGTTGCCTCTTTGTGAGATGCCTCCTAGTGAGATGAATCAAGGCCTCCTCTTGTGGAGATGATCCAAGGCCTCCCCTTGTGGAGATGATCAAGACCCCTCCAAAAGTTGCGATTACTTGTCAATCTTTTCTTCTTGAGTTACTTGATTGAACCGGTAGGATTGACCGGTGAGATAAACAATCTTAAGAATATGTGTGCTTGGATCTATGAGAATCGGGGGCTGCCCTCGGGGTGTGTTACCGGTTGATTACTTCCTTGTGTCTTGCTAGTTATTCCCTTGATTTGCCTTTTTTCCCTTTGTGTTCTTCGTGTTCATCACCGTGTTCTTCGTGTTCATCGTCCATAAGCCCAAATCCGTGAAGATAGGGACCAACCCACATCATATGGTATCAGAGCTCTATGTTGCCACGGATTTGCCTTTGTTTCCCCCCACTTTTCCCCCAAATTTTTCTTTGATTTTGAGAAATTCGAAAATTTCCACCAAAAATAGCCATTTTGGGATTCGAGCGATTCGGCTGATTTGGTGCGTTTTTTGTAGTTTTGGTCCATGGATCTGTTGCTTTAGGACCCCCTCCACCTTTGTTTGCGTTCCCTAGCCATAATTTTGCCAATTTTCCACGAATTCGAGAAATTTTTGACCCCTTTTTCCACCCAAATCGCGACCAAGAACACCAGAAATCTGACCAGCGGTACTACCGCCACAACTGGAGCTGCGGTACTACCGGGGCAGGAGCGGTACTACCGCCGGGCTGAATTTTGCTGAAAATTTTCTTTCCTCGTTTCGTTTTGGCATTTCTCCTTTTGTTGTTTGAGTCCTTTTCCGGTGTGCAAAACGTCTACAACATCGACAAGCTTCCGCGACAACTTCATCAACGCCAAGCGACGATGCCACCAAGGACTTGACACCTCCCCGACATCGTAATCCGTTGTAAGACCTTCTTCCTTTCGCGTACCTTGACCTACCGGACTAGCTCATTAATATTGCGAGGCGTTGCACTTATGTTGATTCGAGTGATTGTCTTAACGTATTGGCGAGTGTGTATCATGTAGCGATCTTGGCACTAGCAAAAGTAGAAAGACTCATCGTCAAAAGGCAAAAATCAAAAAAAGAGAAAAGAAAGTGAGTGGTGTCAAGTATCATCTCTTATAGGTTGCGACCAAGCTTAAACCGCCAAAGTGAGTGTGAGAGATTAACACTTGTGCAAATCCGTTGCCCATCCAAAATCAATTGAGCTAGTGTCCTTCGTGTGTTGGTGTGACATTTGAGCACGTAGTCTTCGATAGGTTGCTTATCTTCGAGTGCTCGCCTTTTCATCGCCCAATCCTATCTTTCGCTTTTGTGTGAGTTTCTCTCCCATTTGTGGTTGGTGTTTCTTTGGTAATTTGATCATTGTGGATTTTCTCTACCTTGAACAACAAACTTTTCATCGGATTTGCTTGTTTCTTACAACTTCATACCTACCTATCCTCATAAGTGTGTGTGTTGGGTGTGAGCACCGGATTCTCTTGGTTCAAGCAACTTTATTCTTTGGATATAGTTTATCTTGCTCCTCTTTCTCCACACATTTCACTTGTTCTTGAGCATCATGTTTAAGGGAACTACGAGTGGAAGCTCAAGCTCGAAAGGCAGCATCAATGAAGGACTTAAAGGTGATCACGGCTACGTCACACATGAAGAGTTTGTGGGCCTTCGTCACCTTGTGCGTGATGGCCTAGGTCGCTATGAGTGCCGCCTTCAAGCTCAAGAAGTCAACTTCAACGACCGCATTCAAGCTCAAGAAGCGAACCTCAATGAACAAATGGCGCGGGTGACCGAAGCTCTTAACAACCTCGCGCAACGTCGTGCTTCTTCAAGTTCGCGCCGCGCAAGGAGTTCCTCAAGATCGACGCATGAGCATCGTGGTCATCATCAAGAGCAACCACGTCAAGGTCGCCAAGAAATACCAAGGCATGACGATCATGATAGGCATCGCCGTGAAGCGGACCGCCCACCTTCACCTCGAGCGCACCATGACAACGTCAATCAAGAACAGCAACGCCAAAATGGTGCACGGCGTGAAAGAACACCATCACCACCACCTCAACATCGAGATCGTCGAGACCCATTAGCCAATGACAGTGGTGTTCCGGGTGTGCATGACTATGGTGAACAAGGCCGTCCACACCGCCATCCTCCAAGGCCACGTCCTTGCAATCGCGACCGTGAGAACCATGTGGAGAACCCAAGGCCGAACGATGAGCCTCGTCCCCATGTGGAGAACCCAAGGCCGAACGATGAGCCTCGTCCCCGCCAAGAACAACCTCATGATCGTCATCAACACCACCGCCGAGTCAACTGATAGTGAGTCAAGCCAACACAATGGTGACGGACTCAATCATAGGAGACATGGACGTGCATTCCCACCTCCAAACCACCGTGAAGAAGATGACAATTTGAACAATCTTTGCTTTGACATGCCCAAGTTCTATGGAACAAGTGATCCAGAAGCCTACCTCTCATGGGCACTCAAGGTTGACAAGATCTTCCGAGTTCGCCGCTACTCTAACGCCAAGATGGTTGCCTTAGCATCAACGGAGTTTGAAGAATATGCTCTCTTGTGGTGGGAACAACTCCAATATGCACGTTTCCACAACCACCAACAACCAATCAACACTTGGGTTGAAATGAAAAAACAATGTACAAGCGCTTTGTTCCAAGTCATTACACTCGAAACTTATACAAGAAGTTGCAAGAGTTAAACCAAGGCTTGAAATCGATTGATGAGTACTATAAGAAAATGGAAATTTCAAGGATTAGAGCCCATATTGAGGAGTCAGAGGAGCAATCCATGGCTCGCTTCATGAATGGAATCAACTACCCAATAAAGAAGATTGTGGGATTCCAACCTGATACCAATTTGGTTGAGCTAGTACATCAAGCAACGAAGTCCGAGCGTCACGTCCTTGAAGAGCTCAAGTACATCAAGTCAAAAGCGTTCTTCGCCAACAACCCTTCATCTTCAACGACTACATCGACACAAGCTCCTCCTCAAGCTAACACAAGAGGTCCTCCAAAAGCCTCTACATCCACAACTCAAACGCCTCAACCTTTCAAGCAAATGACTCAATCTCCCAATACGACTCAAGCATCCTCCTCCGGAACACGCCTTTTGAAGTGCTATAAGTGTGGAGGACAAGGACACAAATCCTTTGAGTGTACAAACAAGAAGGTCACGATTATCAATGACATGGGAGAATATGAGTCCATGAGTGAAGAGGAATACCTTGCTTTGACCAAAGTCGCCACCACAGAAAGTGCTCAAGATGAGTCAAAGGAGATATTTTGTGATGGTGACACCAACAACCCTACGTTGGTTGTGACAAGAACCTTGACCGCCAATGTCGAAGTAGAAGAAGACCAAAGATGCAACTTGTTTCAAACAAGAGCGGGAATCAATGGAAAATCCATCAAGGTCATCATAGATGGTGGAAGTTGTCACAACTTGGCAAGCAAAGAACTTTATGATAATCTCAACTTGAGAATCAAGAAGCACCCACATCCATACCATGTGCAATGGTTAAGTGATTGCGGAACCGTCAAGATTCAGCATATGGTGCAAGTGTCCTTCAAGATTGGAGCCTATGAGGATACCGTGGATTGTGATGTTGTGCCTATGTCCGTTTGTCATTTACTTCTTGGCCGTCCATGGCAATTTGATAAGAGTGCTATGCATGATGGGAGGACGAACTACTATAGCTTCAAGAGTAATGACAAGACCTTTGTCCTCCGTCCCATGACACCAAGTCAAGTAATTGCCGACAATGTCAAGACTATTGCTAGAGCACAACAAGAGAGTTCCTCAAGTGAGTTGAATGGTGAGAGAGTGATCCACTATAAAGTGAGTGAGAGCCACAAGTCAAAAGAGAGTGACACTTCCAAGAGAGCCCCAACAAATTTGACTCTATTTGCCACCAAAAGAGATATGAGGGAGTTGCGAGAGGACCCATCCACCCTACACTATGTGCTCATATGCAAGGGTGACGCTTCTATTACTAACAACTTTACAAACCTTCCTCCTCCTTTGGTGTCTCTTTTGAAGGACTTTGAAGATGTCTTCCCTCAAGAAGTGCCACCGGGACTACCTCCTCTACGCGGAATCGAGCATCGCATCGACCTTGTACCCGGCGCACCTCTTCCAAACCGCGCCCCGTACCGCACCAACCCCGAAGAGATGAAGGAGATTGAGAGGCAAATACAAGAGCTTCTTGACAAGGGACACATCCGCGAGAGCTAGAGTCCGTGTGCCGTGCCCGTCATCTTAGTACCCAAGCATGACAACACTCTTCGACTTTGCATGGATTGTCGCCCCATCAACGTCATCACCATTAGGTATCGCCACCCAATCCCTCGCCTTGATGACATGCTCGATGAGCTTTGTGGTTCCGCCATTTTCTCCAAAATCGATCTTAAGAGTGGTTACCACCAAATAAGGATGTCCGAGGGCGATAAATGGAAGATCGCGTTTAAAACAAAGCTTGGTCTTTATGAATGGCTTGTAATGCCATTTGGTCCCTCCAACGCACCTTCCACTTTTATGTGCCTCATGAATCATGTTTTGCGACCTTTCATTGGCAAATTTGTTGTTGTTTACTTTGACGACATCCTTATCTATAGCAAATCTTTGGAAGAACACACATCTCAAGTTGCTCAAGTTTTGTTGGCCCTTCGCAATGAAAAGCTTTATGCAAACCTTTCTAGTGCACATTTGCCACCAACAAACTTGTTTTCTTGGGTTTTTTTGTTTCTTCGGATGGAGTTGAAGTTGATTAAACAAAGATACAAGCTATTCGTACTTGGCCTTTTCCCATGTCTCTTGAGGAGTTGAGATGCTTTCTTGGTTTTGCCGGATTCTATCGTCATTTCATCAAAGACTTCTCAACAGTTGCATGCCCTCTTCATGAACTTACCAAGAAAAATGCACCTTTCAATTGGGGCCATGCCCATGACTTTGCTTTCAATGAGCTCAAGCGGTTGTTAACTGAAGCACCACTACTTGCCCTTCCGGATTTCTCTAAAACATTTGAGATTGAATGTGATGCAAGTGGTTTGGTCATTGGAGGAGTACTTATGCAAAATGGTAGACCCATCGCATACCATAGTGAGAAACTAGATGGAGCTCGTTTGAATTATCCCATTTATGACAGGGAATTATTTGCTTTGGTCCGTGTTTTAGTGGTTTGGCAACACTACCTTCGTCCTAAGGAGTTTGTCATTCACTCCGGCCATGAGTCTTTGAAATATTTGAAAAGCCAAACAAATTTGAATAAAGGACATTCAAAGTGGGTTGAGTTCATTGAGTCTTTCACCTTTGTAATCAAATACAAAAAGGTTAAAGACAATGTGGTCACCGATGCTTTATCCCGCAAGGCAAACCTTCTTGCATTTCTTGACATTAATGTCTTGGGTTTGGATGAGATAAATGATTTGTACACCACCGATGCTTTCTTTGGAGACATTTTCGCTAAATGTTCGGAGTACAAAGGAATTGGTGATTACTATTTGCACAAAGGTTTTTTGTTTAAGTCTAACAAACTTTGTATTCCCGAGTCTTCGCTTCGTTTGATCCTTTTGATGGAATCACATGGCGGATCACTCATGGGTCACTTTGGACGTGACAAGACCTATGCCATGCTCGCCACCAACTACTATTGGCCAAGAATGAAGCGTGATGTGGAACGCCTAGTTCGTCGATGTTTGACATGTCTCAAAACTAAGTCTACTCTAAACTCTCATGGCTTGTATACTCCTTTACCCATTCCACATAAACATTGGTCCGACATTGCTATGTATTTTGTATTACTTCTCCCACGCACTAAAACAAACAAGGACTCAATATTTGTCGTCATTAATAGATTCTCTAAAATGGTGATACGTGCATTTTATATCATCATTTATACAACCTTTTGTATCATATTAGAATGTTATTCACATCATTATATCAATGTTTTTGCATGTTTTAGATGATTTATGGGACTTTCATACAAAGTCCCTATTTTTGGTATTTAATTTCTGGGAGGCAGAAAACCTCCTTTTTCTTGTTTTTATTGTTTCAGGAGCTACAGGGACTCAATTATTAAAAGGAAAAATACCACGTCAGTTTTACATCGGGAGAAAGGCAGTGGGAAGAAGAACGAAGAGAGGAGAGCCACGAGGCCCAAAACAAGGGGGCCCACGCGACCCATGTACCTGGCCGCGTGGGACCACCCAAGTGGAGCCTCGGGCACCTCCTCGCTTGGGGCTTTTTAGCAACGCCTTCGTCTCGCCCGAAAAGTAACGCCCTAATTTTTCCAAGTTCATCCGAGGTCGCGGCGGCGGTCATTTACTTAGCCACATGATCCATCATAAGTGGTTGTAGTCTATTTATTTACCTATACTAGATTATGGCTCCGTCCAAAGAGGATTAAAACTTGACAAGATATTCAAAGTGTTGTTTAATAAATCTCTATGCCTAGCAATATCCATGCCGCCCTCGGGAACGTTTTCCACATATAATTTACACATCACTTGAGCTTGTCCTCTTGCCACATAAGAGGATTGGGCTTTCTCTATTTGAGAGCTTTCACTTGCTACTATTTATTTTCTGCATTGCAACTATACAACCAAAAATAGCAAAAACACTTGCATCTTATATTGTTTTATTTATCAATCTTACTAACCAATACCTTTATCTCCTCGTGGGTTCGGCAACCTTTTCTAATTGAAAGGTACTACAATTGATCTCCTGCACTTGGGAGCCATCAAGATACTTTTCTGGCGCCGTTGCCGGGAGCGTTGTGCTATTGGTAAGAAGTTTGGTAAGGAAACTTGAAAGCTGAATTTTATTTGTTGTTTTATCTCATTGATACTATGGCATTTATGAATCGTTCTTCGCTGCACCTTGCTCTATATGAAAGTGCTTATGCTGCTGGTCGTAAAGTGATTGAAACTACTGTGCCTGAGATACCTAAAGTGGGATTTAAAATTCCCATTGGTCATGTTAAAAGAGTTATGAAAGATCCATTTGCAGGGGATGGAACTAAGTCTGCACGTGAACACGTGGAGAGAATTGAAGACATATGTGGCTTATTTAGACTTCCTGATATTTCTGAAGATCAGGTAAAAAGGAAGTTATTATATTTGTCTCTATCTGGTAATGCTCGTGATTGGTACAGGTCTTTGGATGAAAAAGTCAAGAATGAATGGAGTATCTTGAGGAAGGTTTTCTTTCTTAAATATTTTACTCCTAAAGAAGCTTATGATAACCGCTGCTATATATTCAACTTTTGGCCACATCTTGGAGAGAGTATTACTCAAGCTTGGGGGGAGGTTAAAGGAACTCCTTCACAAGAATCCTTGTCATGATCTTACAAAGAAACTTATATTGATAAACTTTTATGTGAGGCTACCTATGAAGCACAAGGAAATTCTGGATAATTCATCTGGTGGAAGTTTTACTAATAATACTGAAGAAGAAGCATGGAATCTATTGGAGACTATTTCTGAAAACACTAGTCATTGGGATCTTGATAAAGGTAACGAGCCTTATTTTGATTATGAATATTCATGTGTAGAGAACTTCTCTACTTCTATTTTGTTTAAAAATCTGAGTGATACTTTTGGTCTTGATCCTTATGTTACAATTGAGATAGCTAAAGGCTTTGCTAAACATATGTGTGTGTGCCTAAAAGTGGTTATGAAGTTTATGTTGAACCTGTTAAACAATCTATTGTTGTTCCTAAAGTTATTAAACAGGCTGAACCGGTGTCATCTGTGACCATTGAGGAGTATGTTGAACCACCTCCATATCTAAACAAAATTAAGGAGAACTTACTTATTGTTGTTACTAACAAAAGTAATAGAAGATGTTCTCAGCCTTATGAACAGGTGGAAGTCAACACTCAAATTTCTGTTATCAAGCAACTTAATGAAGAAGACCCTCTTGATGTTTATTTATATGAAGATGCTACTAAAGTCATCAAAGGTAATTCGGCCAAGGTGGGGAAGCCTGTTATATCATGCTCTATTGGGACTTCAAGTTATCATGGTCTATGTGATATTGGAGCAAGTATTAGTGTCATTCCATACTCTCTTCATCTTGAAATTAAGCCTGATATTGATCCTATTGTTATGGAAGAGACAGGTATGACAATTCAACTTGCTAATAAAGATTATATTAGTCCATTTGGGATTGTTAGAGATGTTGAAGTATTGGTTGGCAAAATGAAATATCCTGCTGATTTTATTGTGCTTGGTTGTCCTCAAGATTCATTTTGTCCTATCATTTTTGGTAGACCTTTCTTACATACTGTTGGTGCTGAAATTAGTTTACTTAAAGAGAAAGTGTTTATTAAATGTGCTGGTGAAAAACTTGAATTCAACTTTTCTAAGTTTGCTGATAAACATGTTGTTAAAGAGCCAATTTCTGAAAATTTAATTGAAACTCTTGCTCATATAGCTGTAGCTTCAACAGTGTTGTAGAACGTTATATGCTTAATCAAGATGAAGCATTTAATGATGAGGAAAAAGAGGCTTTAGAACAAATATTATGGCAACAACCACCACAATTACAGTTGCATATCCCACCTGATAATTTAGGAGTGCTACCACCACCTAAAGGGGATCCTAGTTTTGAATTAAACCTTTGCCCGCAAATCTGAAATATGCATATTTGGATGAGAAGAGCATATATCCTGTCATTATTAGTGCTAACCTTTCAGCTGAAGAAGAAGAGAAATTACTTGATGTGCTAAAAGCTCACCGACCAGCCATTGGATACTCTCTTGATGATCTTAAAGGTATAAGCCCAGCTCTATGTATGCATAAAATTAATTTGGAGGAAGATACAAAACCTGTTGTTGATTATCAACGCCGTCTCCATCCAAAAATGAAAGAAGTGGTAAGAAAAGAGGTAATAAGACTTATTGAAGCTGGTATCATTTATCCTATAGCTGATAGTAAGTGGGTTAGTGATACATGCATTTTATATCATCATTTATACAACCTTTAGTATCATATTAGAATGTTATTCACATCACTATATCAATGTTTTTGCATGTTTTAGATGATTTATGGGACTTTCATACAAAGTCCCTATTTTGGTATTTAATTTCTGGGAGGCAGAAACCCCCTTTTCTTGTTTTTATTGTTTCAGGAGTTTCAGGAACCCAAATAATAAAAGGAAAAATACCACGTCAGTTTTTCATCGGGAGAAAGACAGTGGGAAGAAGACCGAAGAGAGGAGAGCCACGAGGCCCAAAACAAGGGGCCCACGCGGCCCATGTACCTGGCCGCGTGGGACCACCCAAGTGGGGCCTCGGGCACCTCCTCGCCTGGAACTTTTTAGCAACGCCTTCGTCTCGCCCGAAAAGTAACGCCCTAATTTTTCCAAGTCCAGCCTGTTGTTGACTATCAACGCCGTCTCCATCCAAAAATGAAAGAAGAGGTAAGAAAAGAGGTAATAAGACTTATTGAAGCTGGTATCATTTATCCTATAGCTGATAGTAAGTGGGTTAGTCCTGTTCATTGTGTTCCTAAAAAGGGTGGAATGACTGTTGTTCCAAATGATGAGATGAACTTGTGGCTCAACGTACTGTGGTTATAGGATGTGTATTGATTTCAAAAATTAAATAAAGCAACTCGAAAAGATCATTATCCATTGCCATTTATTGATCAAATGTTAGAAAGGTTATCTAAACACTCTCACTTTTGCTATCTAGATGGTTATTCAGGTTTCTCACAAATTCCTGTCCATAAGGATGATCAAGAAAAGACCACTTTTACTTGCCCATATGGTACATTTGCTTATAGGAGAATGCCATTCGGTTTATGTAATGCTCCTGCTACTTTTCAAAGATGCATGAATGCTATATTTGCTGATTATATTGAAAAGATAATGGAAGTTTTATGGATGATTTTTCTGTGTATGGTACTTCCTTCGATAATTGCTTGTTCAACCTTAACAAAGTTTTGCAGCGTTGTGAAGACCAACACTTAGTTCTTAATTGGGAGAAGTGTCACTTCATGGTTACTGAAGGTATAGTTCTTGGGCATAAGATTTCTGGAAAGGAATAGAAGTTGATCCAGCAAAGATAGAAGCTATTGAAAAGCTACCATACCCAAGGGACATCAAAGGTATAAGAAGTTTTCTTGGGCATGCAGGTTTTTACCGTAGGTTTATTAAGATTTCTCCAAAATATCAAAACCTCTAACCAATCTTTTGCAAAAGGATGTTCCTTTCTCTTTTAATGATGATTGCATTGAGTCCTTTAATATTTTGAAGAATGCTTTAATAAGTGCTCCTATTATTCAACCTCCTGATTGGAAATTGCCTTTTGAAATTATGTGTGATGCTAGTGATTATGCAGTTGGGGCTGTTTTGGGCCAACGTGTTGATAAGAAACTGAATGTTATTATTATGCTAGTAGAACACTTGATGCTGCTCAAAGAATTATGCTACAACTGAGAAAGAATTTTTAGCAGTACTATTTGCTTGTGACAAGTTTAGACCTTATATTACTGATTCAAAAGTCACATTGCATACTGATCATTCTGCTATTAAATACTTGATGCATAAGAAAGATGCTAAGCCTAGATTAATAAGATGGGTACTTTATTGCAAGTTTGATTTACACATTGTTGATAGGAAAGGGGAGATAATCAAGTAGCTGATCATCTCTCTAGGATGGAAAATATACCTGATGATCCTATTCCTATTAATGATAGCTTTGTTAATGAACAACTTGCAATGTTAATGTTTCTAGTGCTAAAGTTGCATCTCCATGGTTTGCCAACTATGCAAATTTTATTGTTGGTAAAGTTTTGCCTCCACACTTCACTTTCAACAAAGAAAGAAATTCTTTTATGATCTTAGACATTATTTTTGGGATGATCCTTTCCTTTATAAGAAAAGTGTGGATGGTATTATTAGACGTTGTGTACCTGAGCATGAACAACAGGCTATTATAAGAGATTGTCATGACAGTCCCTATGGAGGGCATCATGCAGGAGATCGCACAGGAGCAAAGGTATTACAATCTGGTTTTATTGGCCTACTTTATTTAAGGATTGTGCTGAATATGTTAAATCTTGTGATAAATGTCAAAGAGTAGGAAATATTGGTAGGAGAATGAAATGCCTATGAATTATTCATTGCCACTTGACCATTTGATGTGTGGGGTTTTGACTTTATGGGCCTTTCCCAGAATCAAAGACAAAGCATACTCACATTTTGGTTGCAGTTGACTATGTTACAAAGTGGGTGGAAGCAATTCCAACCAAAAGTGCAGATCATGCCACAGCAATGAAGATGCTCAAGGACATCATTTTCCCCAGGTTTGGTGTTCCTAGGTTTTTAATTACTGATGGTGGTTCTCATTTCTTGCATGGTGTTCTTAGAAAAACTTTGGCAAAATATGATGTTAACCATAGAATTGCATCTCCTTATCATCCTCAAACAAGTGGACAAGTTGAATTAAGTAATAGGGAAATTAAACTCATTTTGGAAAAGACAGTGAATAAGTCTAGTCTGATTGGCCACTAAAATTAATGATGCATTATGGGCTTATAGAACTGCTTTTAAAAATCCTATGGGAATGTCTCCTTATAAAATGGTTTATGGAAAAGCTTGTCATTTACCTGTTGAATTAGAAATAAAGCTAGATGGGCTATTAAACAATTGAACTTTGATTTTAAAACTGCGGAGAGAAAGAGAATTCTTGACCTAAACCTACTGATGAATGGAGAAATGAAGCTTATGAAAGTGCAATGTTTAAAGAAAAAGTTAAATTTGGCATGACAAGAAAATTAAGAAAAGGAATTCAAAGTAGGTGATCAAGTTTTTATACAACTCTCGTTTCAAGTTTTCTGCAGGGAAGTTAGCTTCAAAGTGGCAGGGACCATTAGTGATACAGGAGGTGTACCGTTCAGGAGCTATCCGTCTTCACGGTGACATGAAAGGTAAACCTCATGTAGTCAATGGACAACGCCTTAAACCTTATATTGCAGGAAAGAGCTTCATCGGAATGGTGGAGAGTTGAATTTACAAACACCGGAGGAGGTAATTGAGAGAAACCGTGCAGTTTCAGAAACCCTAAATCAATAGAAGGTAACTTTAGTGTTGGAAAGTTTCTCGGAATTGCATAATATTTTACGGAAGTCATTTTTATGGAAATTAACGTGTGGGACAAGAAAACTGGACGAAGCGGAGACCCGAGGAAGAAAAGAGGGGGTCCCACGCGGCCAGTATGGCCGCGTGGGCCCACTCCTTTTCCACCTCGGAGTCCTTTTTCGTCTCGTTTTCGATCCCGACGCTTCGTCTTGACCAAAAACCTCAATATATACCCCTCTCTGTCGATCTAATCTCGCACCGAGCGTTCTCGAGCGATTCTTTCTTTTGCTGTTTCTGCCTGTCAGGTTTTTAGCCATGTCTTCGGGAGACTCCTACCAATGCTCCTCCATGGACGACGATGATGATGAACTCGAGGGCACAGCCCCACGTCCATATGGAGGAGGAATAGGAAGAGGAAGGACTACTCCGATGATGAAGACTACAAGCTTGACGAGGAGGAGATGGAGAAGAAGAAGCTGAAGAAGGAGAGTACAAGCCCTCCGTCGACATCGCACCTCTGGCGACACACCTCCTTCACCCATTGCTGTTGCCGGTGTGGGTGAACTCTCTTGGAAACAAGAGGCAGACGCGCGCATGAGCACCGGAGGGAAGGTTCCTAGGCACGCACTTGCAAGCAAAAACGGTTTCTACTCTTATTGACAGGGAATTCGGCGCACCAAGAGAACTATCCTGGTGAATGGGATCGCAAGATCCCAACAAGAAAGTACCAAGCCCGGAGTGGAAGCCTTGCAAGAAACGGTGGAGAAGAATCTCATGCAAAAACTGGAGAAGCCGCAAAAATTTGAAAAGCCTACAACCTTATGATGAGCATTATTGGAGATCTTGAAGATAATTATTATGAAGACAAGAAGAAAGAAGAGAGGAAGTTCTAGCAAAACGTCAAGCTTGGGGGAGTTCCACCTAGTCTTTATCTCTATCAGTTTATCATATCTATCTAGTCATGGTGTGTTTTGCTTTTATCGTTTAGTTATCAATATCTCTTAGGCGTGTGTGAGCTCATGGAGCATTATCATGTATCTCTATCTTATGGTTTATCAATGAATATTAAAGTATGGTGTCATCCATGATTCTCTTGTTTGGAGATTATGGGTAACACTCATGCAAATGAGCGTGGCATATTTAGAGTTTCAATCACATCTTGCCTTGAAATTAATTAACTTGAGTGTGTTGGACAATTGTAGAATTATCTCATATAAAATAAGTAAAGAGTCAATATGACTTGGAATTAATAGTTTAAGGTTGAGATATAGTCTTGTAGGAAAAAGTTGAGAAGGGTTAATGAAAAGGATATAAAACACTCTTGTTAGAATCTAGTATCTTTTGAGCAAATTAATGATCATGGATATTTCAATACTTATGCTCTTGAATGTGAATGAAAGGAAGGCACCTGAAATTTCAGTTAGCCATGGAAAGTGTAAGATAAAGGTTGTAGAGCATAGGAACTTGATTGAGATATCCATGACTAAAGTTTGCACTAGTTACTAGAGAAGCAAGGTGATAACAATTTTTATATCTATCTATCTTTTCATTTGTCTTCTTTGAACTTGTTATCCAATGAGAGTTTATCTTGTCTTTAAATTTCAGCAAAGTATAAAAGATTATAATGCTTGCCATGAAGAGCAAAAGCATGTGAAAAAAATATGATTCGATTGTCCAACATACAATGGTTATTTGCTTTCAAAAGTAAGGGGTGATTGCTAGAGTTTATGTTCATTGATCTTATCTTGCAACTGAATATGATGATGATACAATGCTCGTATTTATTTATCAACCATAAGTCCATTGATGCATGTAATGATCTATGTCCTTACTTACTCGAGGACGAGTAAAGGTTTAAGCTTGGGGGAGTTGATACGTGCATTTTATATCATCATTTATACAACTTTTAGTATCATATTAGAATGTTATTTGCATATTATCATGTTTTTACATGTTTTAGATGATTTTGGGACTTTCATACAAAGTCCCTATTTTTGGTATTTAATTTCTGGGAGGCAGAAAACCCCTTTTCTTGTTTTTAATGTTTCAGGAGCTCAGGACCCAAATAATAAAAGGAAAAATACCACGTCAGTTTTTCATCGGGAGAAAGGCAGGGAAGAAGACCGAAGAGAGGAGAGCCACGAGGCCAAAAGGGGGCCCACGCGGCCCATGTACCTGGCCGCGTGGGACCACCAAATGGGCCTCGGGCACCTCCTCGCCTGGGGCTTTTTATCAACGCCTTCGTCTCGCCCGAAAAGTAACGCCCTAATTTTTCCAAGTCCATCCGAGGTCGGCGGCGAAACTCCTGATTCCCTCCGAGGGGGGTCAGATCCTGCTGCTCCGGAGAAGGGGGAAATCATCGTCATCGTCATCACCTCTCCTCCTTGGCGTGGGAGGAGGCCTCTACATCATCACCCCCATCAAGACCAGCACCATCTCCATCATCATCACCGTGATCCACTCCGTTCCCCTCGTAGTTTGAGAGTTGCTATACCCTAGATACTTGTCTTGTGCTACTATTCATGTTTGTGATTGAGTACTTGTCATTATTTGGTGGTGAAGTTATATTTCAGATTGTGTTGTACCACTTATGCCACTGAATATCATCATGTTTGCACGTTGTGAGTAGTTCCCGTATGTTCCTGAGGGCATAGGATGAATTGGCAATGATTTATATATAACATGTGTTGGTATTTTGTCAAGAGTTTATCTTTTATGTGATTCTATGATGGTGTTGTGCGAACGTCGACTGCACAACACTTCACCTATATGGGCTCATAGGAGAACACCGTAGTATAATGAATTGAGTAAGACTTGGGAGGACAGTAAACCTGAGACCGAGTCATGAAGTTATATTATGAGGGTATTAGTATCGGGGACCTTAGAGTGTAATGCTATGGTGGGACTTTATGTCTTAATAATTCTTGTGCAGTCATTTACTTGGCCACATGATCCATCATAAGGGTTGTAGTTTATTTATTTAGCTATACCTAATTATGGCTCCGTCCAAAGAAGATTAAAACTTGACAAGATATTCAACGTGTTGTTTAATAAATCTCTATGCCTAGCAATATCCATGCCGCCCTCGGAACGTTTTCCACATATAAGTTACACATCACTTGAGCTTGTCCTCTTGCCACATAAGAGGATTGGGCTTTCTCTCTTTGAGAGCTTTCACTTGCTACTATTTATTTTCTGTATTGCAACCATACAACTAAAAATACCAAAAACACTTGCATTTTTATTGTTTTATTTATCAATCTTACTAACCAATACCTTCAGCTCCTCGTGGGTTCGACAACCTTTTCTAATCGAAAGGTACTACAATTGATCTCCTGCACTTGGGAGTCATCAGTTAGTCATGTTCATTGTGTTCCTAAAAAGGGTGGAATGACTGTTGTTCCAAATGATGAGGTTCAACTTGTGGCTCAACGTACTGTAGTTGGTTATAGGATGTGTATTGATTTCAGAAAATTAAATAAAGCAACTCGAAAAGATCATTATCCATTGCCATTTATTGATCAAATGTTAGAAAGGTTGTCTAAACACTCTCAGTTTTGCTATCTAGATGGTTATTCAGGTTTTTCACAAATTCCTGTCCATAAGGATGATCAAGCAAAGAACACTTTTACTTGCCCATATGGTACATTTGCTTACAGGAGAATGCCATTCGGTTTGTGTAATGCTCCTGCTACTTTTCAAAGATGCATGAATGCTGTATTTGCTGATTATATTGAAAAGATAATGGAAGTTTTTATGGATGATTTTTCTGTGTATGGTACTTCCTTCGATAATTGCTTGTTCAACCTTAACAAAGTTTCGTAGCATTGTGAAGACCAACACTTAGTTCTTAATTGGGAGAAGTGTCACTTCATGGTTATTGAAGGTATAGTTCTTGGGCATAAGATTTCTGGAAAAGGAATAGAAGTTGATCCAGCGAAGATTGAAGCTATTGAAAAACTACCATACCTAGGGACATCAAAGGTATAAGAAGTTTTCTTGGGCATGCAGGTTTTACCATAGGTTTATTAAAGACTTCTCCAAAATATCAAAATCTCTAACTAATCTTTTGCAAAAGGATGTTCCTTTCCCTTTTAATGATGATTGCATCGAGTCCTTTAATATTTTGAATAATGTTTTAATAAGTGCTCCTATTATTCAACCTCCTGATTGGAAATTACCTTTTGAAATTATGTGTGATGCTAGTGATTATGCAGTTGGGACTGTTTTGGGCCAACGTGTTGATAAGAAACTGAATGTTATCTATTATGCTAGTAGAACACTTGATGCTGCTCAAAGAAATTATGCTACAACTGAGAAAGAATTTTTAGCAGTACTATTTGCTTGTGACAAATTTAGACCTTACATTACTGATTCAAAAGTCACATTGCATACTGATCATTCTGCTATTAAATACTTGATGCATAAGAAAGATGCTAAGCCTAGATTAATAAGATGGGTACTTTTATTATAAGAGTTTGATTTACACATTGTTGATAGGAAAGGGGAAGACAATCAAGTAGCTGATCATCTCTCTAGAATGGAAAATATACCTGATGATCCTATTCCTATTAATGATAGCTTTGTTAATGAACAACTTGCAATATTAATGTTTCTAGTGCTAAAGTTGCATCTTCATGGTTTGCCAATTATGCAAATTTTATTGTTGGTAAAGTTTTACCTCCACACTTCACTTATCAACAAAGAAAGAAATTCTTTTATGATCTTAGACATTATTTTTGGGATGATCATTTCCTTTATAAGAAAAGTGTTGATGGTATTATTAGACGTTGTGTACCTGAGCATGAACAACAGGCTATTATAAGAGATTGCCATGATAGTCCCTATGGGGGCCATCATGCAGGAGATCGCACAGGAGCAAAGGTATTACAATCTGGTTTTTATTGGCCTACTTTATTTAAGGATTGTGCTGAATATGTTAAATCTTGTGATAAATGTCAAAGAGTAGGAAATATTGGTAGGGGAAATGAAATGCCTATGAATTATTCTTTGCCACTTGAGCCATTTGATGTGTGGGGTTTTGACTTTATGGGACCTTTCCCAGAATCAAAGACAAAGCAAATTAAAAAAAAAGAATCAAAGACAAAGCATACTCACATTTTGGTTGCAGTAGATTATGTTACAAAGTGGGTGGAAGCAATTCCAACAAAAAGTGCAGATCATGCCACAACAATGAAGATGCTCAAGGACATCATTTTCCCCAGGTTTGGTGTTCCTAGGTTTTTAATTACTGATGGTGGTTCTCATTTCTTGCATGGTGTTCTTAGAAAAACTTTGGCAAAATATGATGTTAACCATAGAATTGCATCTCCTTATCACCCTCAAACAAGTGGACAAGTTGAATTAAGTAATAGGAAAATTAAACTCATTTTGGAAAAGACAGTTAATAAGTCTAGATCTGATTGGCCACTAAAAATTAATGATGCATTATGGGCTTATAGAACTGCTTTTAAAAATCCTATGGGAATGCTTCCTTATAAAATGGTTTATGGAAAAGCTTGTCATTTACCTGTTGAATTAGAACATAAAGCAAGATGGGCTATTAAACAATTGAACTTTGATTTTAAGACTGCAGTAGAGAAGAGAATTCTTGATTTAAGCCTACTAGATGAATGGAGGAATGAAGCTTATGAAAATGCTAAAATGTTTAAAGAAAAAGTTAAAATTTGGCATGACAAGAAAATTTGGCCCAACCTCCGGTTACTACGACCAAGGGCCCAATGACAAGAGCACGAGTCAAGGCTATCCATGATAAGGTGAACTCACTCCTATCTTTGTGTGATCTTGATACTCTTTTGAATGGTTTGCTACTTCATTCGAATACTTTGTGTGTACTTAGGTATGAGTCTCATGAAGACCTCCAAGGAAGCGTTGAAGATGGCCAAGAGACGAGTCAAGAAGGAGTTGAACCAGCTGCTCAGCGGTACTACCGGCAGGGACGCCGGTACTACCGCCAAGACCCAGAATTCGCACCTGATGAAGGTGAAGTCCCAGGCGGCGGTACTACCGTCCGTGCCAGGTGTTGGTACTACCGCCAGAGGTACCGTTGGAGGTACCGGCACGCCCGAAAAGCCCACTGGATACCCCTACGGTACCTGCCGGTACCTGCTTCGTACTACCGCCAGCAAGCAGACTTGAAGCCAGCGGTACTACCGCCAGCGCATCGGTACTACCGCTAGACTTGGGAAGATTCGGGCTGAAGCCCATGTAATGACCCACAACTTACCCCTTCGTCCCATAGACTATAAATACCCCTTCTCTGCCTAGGGTTAGGGTTAGACTAAGATTAGACTTGAGTTGAGGTTTGCTCCTTTTCCACCTCTTTGGTGTTGCCTCCTTGTGAGATGCCTCCTAGTGAGATGAATCAAGGCCTCCCCTTGTGGAGATGATCCAAGGCCTCTCCTTGTGGAGATGATCAAGACCCCCTCCTAGTAGTTGCGATTACTTGTCAATCTTTCCTCCTTGAGTGACTTGATTGAACCGGTAGGATTGACCGGTGAGATAAACAATCTTAAGAATAAGTGTGCTTGGATCTATGAGAATCGGGGGCTCCCCTCGGGGTGTGTTACCGGTTGATTACTTCCTTGTGTCTTGCTAGTTATCCCCTTGATTTGCCTTTTTTCCTTTGTGTTCTTCGTGTTCATCACCGTGTTCTTTGTGTTCATCGTCCATAAGCCCAAATCCGTGAAGATCGGGACCAACCCACATCACAGGTACGTTGCCTTTCATGTTCGAGCACTCCACCTCGTGATTAATTTGATGAAAAAAATCCATCCACAACTATCAGGTTTCGGATGCACCAACCTCTAAGTTTAAATTTGTATACTTAACCCCTCAACTATCTAAAACTGGGCAACTAACCCCCTAGACCTAGTAACCTGTTTTGCAAACCGGTTTTGCCACGTGGCATTCAGCCATTGGCTCAGAAGTCAACACACGGAGAGAGGAGCGCCCTGCTAGGACAACCGCTCGACGAGGTGGCCACACTGACCACGAATGGTGGCTGCATAGGGCGCGCAAGTGAAGTTGTGCTATTACAGACGAGGAGTGCGGCGACACGGGAAGCGGTCGGGCGGTGTGACAGACCAAATGGTCACCGGGTGAGATGTCGGGTGACCACCGGAGCAGAGGCGCGCGACACCGCATGTGGTGGCGGAACTTTTCAACTGCTCAGGAGTGTTGGCGAGGTCGATCATCGATGATGATTGGTTCTAGACGTTCTTTTCGGCGATCATTTCTTTGTCGCAACGCTAAGAAAACTTAACCCGATCGAAACCGTTTTCTTAATTGGTTGGGTCTTGGTGCTCACGTGGCACGGCCACGCGCTTGTAGGTTTGCGTGCATGTGCCCGTTTGTGGATAACATTGACGTATGGGCAAGGACTTGCACGCGTGGCACACGCCAACAACGTTATGTTATCTTGCACCCTTCTCGGCTCTCCAAGCTCTCCGGTTCTCCATGCTGGGAGGGAGGAACTCTGTTTTAGTTGGAAATGGCAGCAACATGAGCGTGCGAGACGCGTGATGTAGCGCGGTGGTTAGGTGCGGCAGTGGCCGGCCGACCCGCCCGAGTTCGATTCTCTTCTGAGACGAATTTTCGGGTGTTCTCACAGGGGCTTTGACCCCTTAATAAATATCCCCTCATACGCATGTGCGCTCCATACGACTAACGCTCCTTCGGGACACTGGGTAAACTTCCGTTCTGTGTGCATAGTTATAGGATCTAGACTTGTACACTAGGGTGTGCGTGAGTGTGGTGTGAGTGTGGTGTTGAGTTAGTGTACGAGTTCAGGGGGTCTAAAAAAAACCAACATGAGCGTGCATAAAGTATATTATCTTTTAACGGACTGCTAATTTGGTACGGTAGTATCAGATTCAGATGCGACCATCCTCTAGCAAATGGGGGACCGTGTGATGAAGTAGACGTTAGGAGTACAGGTTCGATGAACTTGCGATTTGCGAAACGACTCCTCAGATGGTTTTGGCATCACTTGCCTAGTTGCCTCGCTTCTGCGTATGCATTGCCACTTATTCAAATTAAGGAAATTTATTAAAGCAAGTTTTAATCAGAGCAAATCAAGGATATTAATTTCTTTATATGTGTATAAGAAACTAACTACGAGTGCTAAATCTGCATAACTTTAACTTGGCGTATATGTTAATTGACCGACAGGTTGCTCTCCGAGTAATCAACATGCAGTATCTTGCTTTTCATCCTCGGCTAACGTACAAAAACACACAGCTGTTAATTACACTGGCGACCGAAGCACCTTTCTGATGATTAGAGAGATGATTAGGACACGAACACCCGTCTAGCTAAGCTACATGTAACGAACTTAACGTACACCAAGTGTCAACCAGCAGTGCGAAGCAAACACGTCAATGTCCAAGATCGAAAAGCGAAAGCAAAAGGATCGCGTCACGCCGCTTGGCTTGACACGGAGCTATCAAATTTGCAAGCTACGCCACGTTTTAGTTCATTTACAGAAGTTTCATAATCTGGCAAAAAATGCCTGTTCGCGAGGTTGTATTAATTTCAGAAACCTGCTGGCATTGGCGGTTTCAGACACTAACGACTGAGGAATGGCCACAACAGTATAACTGATGCTGGAAATGAACTGGCTATACGCAACGTGATAGTAAAGCTCACAACAATTGTTTATAATCAGAGGGAGTAATTGATGGCACCGAAACTTTCAGTGTTCACCCTCTCTGGCTAGCGGCTCTGTCTCACAAACCACACATTTTGTTATTATACTACAGTAATAGTGCTAGTAAAAAACTTAGTGAAAAAGAAATCTTCTCTAAGTAATACTTGCAAGCAGGAGCACCATGCGTGGTATCGTTATCTTGAACTTTAGGTTGATGGGATCCTACTATATATTTATTATTTATTATTATATATAAAAGACGGACAAAACAACGGCTTTTCATGGGCCCAGTCACTGTTCACCAAGCAGACGATTCCTGGCCGTCCAATCGTGGATCGACGATCCACGGTCCTCCCACACCCAGCGAACAGTATTCTGTCCGATGAACAGTACCGGTCTACAGTATTAGCGAACAGTGCGTCACGCTGGGCAGTACCGGCCACGCATGAACAGTACCGGTCTCCCATAGACAGTGACATCTCGTGAACACCTCTCGGGGCCCTGCCACTGTTCACCGAGCAGACGATTCCTGGTCGTCCGATTACGGATCGACGATCCACGGTCCTCCCACATCCAGTGAACAGTATTCTGACCGATGGACAGTACCGTGCACAGTATTAGTGAACAGTAGGTCACTCTGGGCAGTACCGGCCACGCATGAACAGTATCGGTCTACCTCTCCTAATAGTACCCAGCGACCCTGAACAGAATCGGTGGACCGTGAACAGTACCGGTAGCTGCCCGTTGCATTTACCAAAAATATGATCCGCTCTCCTTTTCATGATAATATATACATGAAATATATGTGCGTCGACGAATAGGTTCCATTCCCGTGACCGGTTTCGAGTTTGGTCGACTCTAACTACTTAATTTTGGATCGAAATTCGCAAAAACATTTGATGAAATTTGCCAAATTCGTCGCACTCAGTCATCCGTTCGAATTTTTCTTTCACGAGTAGATGGATATCACCCTTCCAAACAAATTTCATGTTTTAACATTTTTATTTTGACGGAAATATACGTATTTCTCTCTAATCTTCAAATTCTCCTGTCAATACAAAATGAATTCACACATCTAACTACAAACACTTCACTTAATACATACAATTTTTCGCTTCACCTGATCCATTTTACTCTTTAAACAAAAAGACTAACTACTTAACATTATTAAAAACACAAAATACGCTCATATACACACACCGCGCCATCTCGCCTAGTATATCCAACTAGCGCTGAATTTTCAGCATTGGCAAAGGAAAAGACAACCAACCAGTGTGTCGTACATGCGTGAGCTCATGGACTCTAGCTACAGAGTTCCGCGTCGACGGCTTTCTACCGTGGCGGCGATTGAGAGCACAGACTGACCGTGGTGTTGGCGGATATAGTCGGCTTGCCCTCTATTTTTTGTCTTATAAAATTTAAAATTTGAGATATTTCACTTTGTTTCCAGATTTTTTTTGACTAACCAACCATAACAGTTGACATCTACTTACCGAGCCTATTACTATTACTGTTAAACAAATAGTTTCCAAACACGCACGTAAGAGTCATGCGTCGAGTTTGAATACAAAGTCAAACCCACATGATTTAACACTACATAGAGCTAATCCTATGAACACCCTCGCATTCGACTATATATTGTTTCCGCGTATAATTCTATGATACTACTAAAATGAAGTTTAATTCCACACAATGTAATAGATATATAAAATGTTGCAAAAAGAAATTTTGACATCTCCCACTTGACTGAAAACATTTTATTTCAACAAAGTGAATGCCCACACACAATTAGTGTGGTTAAAGGATAATTCCTTCCTTCAATTCATTCATGTTGCATATAAACATTGTCGCCTTTGGAGTTGTGATAGGTTATGATGCGTCCCTTCCCCTCCCGCGAGCCCTAACCCTAGCCGCCGCCGGCGCGCTCCCGCTCTCCTCTCTCTCCCCTCTCACCCCCTCTCTCCCGCGTCGCTCCCGTGGGCGACGGGGGAGGGCTCCCAGTTCTCCACCGCCAGGTCTCGCTCCTCCCACTCTCCCGCCTCGCTGCCGCCAGTTGGCGTCGCCGGGCTAAGCCCGGGCACTGGCGGCGGCGGGGCCTTCTTCCCCTCTCACGGTGACTGCGACACGGGGCGTCTCGACGGCGGGGCGACGTGGCGGTGGTGATGGTCTGTCTCTTTGGTCCATGAGGGTGGCAAGGAGGGGACGACAGGGATTCCTGGTGGTGGCAGCACCCTGACCGTGTGTTGGAAGCTCGGCTTGGGGATTGGTGTTGGTTTGAGGTATCGAAAGTGGCGTGAGTGATTCCGGGCGAAATCCCAGCGCTTTGGCGCCAACGATGGCGACGCCTGCGGGTGTCGTGACCTTCTTGAGGGCGTTGTTGTGGCCATTCTCGCCGCATGTTTCCGGGTGAAAACCCTAGATCTTTGTGATCTCGGCGGCGGCGGCGCTTTTTGCGTCGTTACCTTCTTGAAGGCGTTGTTGTGGAGCTTCGGTTTCCTTAGCCTCGTCTTCTTCGGTGCCAGTCTTGATGCTTTCTAGGCTTTGTAGTTTATCTTTGATCTGCTTGTAAGAGGTTTCCCTCATCACTTTGTATCGGTTTGGCCGTTTGACTTTATTTATAAAGCGGCGCGAAAGCCTGTTTCGAGAGATAGGTTATGATGCGTCTTTCCACGATCTTAGATTCACGAAGAAATTTCCTTAGTCATAAGCCTTCCTTCAATATTTGAGATGCATCAAAGTATTCATATATTGTAAACGAAATGTGTCTAAATCATTTTTTCCTTTGCACACAATAAATGACTACAAAAGTAAATATTAACATATGACATAAAAATAAATTAACTTTCACCAAGATCCTATTTCCGAAAATAGTATCTCTGCTTCTTGAAATTCCTCCTCCTGCTCGCCGTGCAGCATCTTGTTTTGCTTGCTAGACTTGAATTGCTAGCTTGGCGTATTTAGGAGAGGATAAGTACTCGTTAATTAGTACTCCTATTAGCTAGTGGATGATCAGGTACATATCTACGAGCTGAGTACCCACCTAATTTTCCAATGTTAATGTCATCTTACATGGAAATTTCCGTAAATTTATCCCGCTTGTGTAGTTCATAGATACTGTTTGATTGAACTTTGAACGAGCCGGAACTTGGATCTTGCCCATGCGCTATGATGTCCATGCTCAATCCTAAACCGTCGATTTCAGCCATCCGATGGCCAAGATTTAGCGTTGACCGAGCACATTTTCAACGCTAAATTCTGACCGTCGTATGTCTGAAATCGACGGTCCAGATTGCGCATGGGTGCCATAGCGCTTAGTAAGAAGATTATTCGCCGTAGATATTGATGCAATCAGCAGTGAGCAAGGGACGTGTAGGCCAGGCGATGGAGATCATCAGGAACGGCAATGTGCATTTTTGTACACATATTAGTGACCACGTACACAAAGACAGTTACAAATACCCCGCAAAAGGAAAAGTCACGTACTCACTCCCATCCATAATAAGTGTCACACTTTTGAACTAGTCCCGTTTCTGAAATGAATCAACCGAAGTAGTGTAATTTAAAATTTTCACCTCGCCTTTCCATTCTTTTCATTCACAAATGACCATATGTATCCATTTGCATACACACAGGGTACGTTTGCACAGCAGGAAAGATTAACTGCACTGCACCTCGTACTTCCAACAACAATTCACAAGTGAGACCCGTCGAACAAAAATGGAAATGCTGTTAACATTTCTAAGCTCGAACCGTAGCTAGCTATCCGGCCTCCTACACAAACCGAATCAACCGAAGCAGCGTGATTCCGATCGAGGCAGCAACCATCAGTGCATGCCGGCCGCGCGCGCCGTTGGCCACCAACCAGATGCATGGCCGGACGCGGGCGCGGCGAGGTGTAGCTAGCTAGCCTCGATGAAGCCGGTCATGCGGAGGACGGAGTCGCGCGTGCGCGTGAGGTCCCGGCCCTTGAGCGTCCTCCCCTGCCCCGAGCACACCGAGGAGGCCGCCCTGCGCCGCGCCATCAGCACGTGCGGCGGCTCCACCTCGCCGCCGCCATGCTCGCCTCCCTCCTCCTCCTCGTCGCGGCCCCGGTGTGTCGCTCGCCGCCGCTCGTCCGGCGCGCCCGGGATCTCGATCGGGCGCGTGAACAACGGTCGCCTCTCCTGCGCCCACGCCGCGCATTTCTCCGACAAGGCCACGTTCTGCGTCGACATGGCCGGCCGATCGATCGATCTATCACCAAGCTAGCTGCGCGAACTAGTAGGATGCTAGGAGCTGTGAACGAAGCAAGCAACCAATGAGAGAGCTTGTGATTGTGGATGCGACAAACTGCTTGGCTCGCCCGAAATTTTCCTCCCTGCAGCTCGGCGCGGCGCGGGAGATTTATAGAGACGTGGTGGCCCCGGCGGCTAGCTAGAGACGTGCGGTCGATCTAGCCGTTTTCTTGATTGGTTGGGTTTTTCTAGCTGCTCACGTGGCACGCCCACGCTGCATGTGCACGTTTGTGGATAACACTGACGTCCGGGCAAGGATTTGCACGCATGGGCACACGCCAACAACATTATTACGTTGGTTCGCCATACTGGGAGGAACTCTGTTTCGATTGGGTTATTATGCACGTGCATATGCATGTTATTCGATCCATCGTCAGGCACAGGAACACGCTTCACACCCGTCTGCAGGCTACATGTAGTAACGAACTAACGTATTCCAAGTGTCAACCAGTAGTGCGAAGCAAGCTAGGGGAAAGAAACACGTCAATATCTAAGGCCGAAAAGCAAAAGGGTCGCGTCACGCCGCTTGGCTTGACACGGGCCTACCAAAATTGCAAGCTACTCCACGTTTTACTTCAACAGAAGTTTCAATAGTTGGCCTTGATCGAGATGAGATTCGCATAATCGATCTCTAGCTAAATCGATCACACATTGAGTTGCTGCTACAGCAGCAGCAGTATAAGTCAACAACAGGAACATGGTAAAAAAAAATCTTCCATCGTTATCGTGAACTTTACGTCGATGGGATATACTCAAACCGATGCTGAATTTTCAGCATTGGCAAAGAAAAAGACAAGCAACCAGTGTGCCGTACATGCGTGAGCTCATGGACTCTAGCGTCGACGAGTCCCGCGTCGACGGCTTTCTACCGTGGCAGCAGTTGAGAGCACATACTGACTCTAGTGTTGGCGTGAACTAGTCTGTGCATACTGCGGGTCAGTCATACACCTGTAACACCGTGCGGTTTGGACAATCGTTCGGGCCAATCAGCGGGTAGGCGGTGGACTGTGGTGATCTGCACGCCACGGACGTCGGCGGTGAAGACTGACGGCGTGGTACGGCCACGGGTGTGGTGTGGTGTGGTGTGGATAAGGATTTGAGCAGCTAGCCGTCGGCATTGGATGATACCACGAGTCTACAGAATACGACACGGATTCCTGATCTTTTCGGCGAGTGGCACGTGCATGGCGATGAGGCTGTTTTGACCCGCATGAAAATTTTATACCAGCGAAGGATGAAAGAGGAATTGAGTTAATTTTTAGCTAGATGGCATCGTCAATGATTCACTGTTACTAACAAATATGTTTGTGCGTTAGAAGAGGGCGGTCATAAATGCATAGACATGCTTACAAGGAGGAGGAGATGGTCTTCGGTTTTTACAAAACGAATCCACTACGATGTAGCAAACCACGAAAATCTTAGTCATTGTATAATTTTTAGGTAGACATAAATCGATAAGCAAATACAACGAAAAACTCAAACCAACACAGAACTAAACAAGTGTTATGAGGTGGAAAAACCTTTCCAAAGAGAAGGGTAAAAATCCATGGCCGCCAGCCAGCGAAATTTAGAGAACGCGAATCTTATCCCACACGACGGTTTATAACAGAAATATAAGACCTAAACTAATACTTACCAAGGTCATTTTCATATGTCCTAAATAAATTTAAGTTTCAACTTGCAAATTTGTAGCCAGAGGAAAAGAAAGGATAATAGTGCTCCTCAGAAAACACGTATAGTGGCCTTCGTTGATGGGAAATCGCTTCTCCCGCACCCTCGCCTATGAAATGGGTCCGAAGTCGGTCGTTGATAGATTTCTTTCTTTTACACGCTCTCCGTTACTTTCCCTTCCTATATTTTGAAATCGATGTAAAGACAAGAAGAAAGTGGTTGAGACAGAGGATTCTTCGTAATGAAGCCGTTGTGAGCTGGCATTAAGTCGTCAATCATGAGTTACAACATAAAAATACATAAACACAAAAGAGAAAGAAATCAAAACGGGATAATGAAATGCTTTACTTATCATACTAATACAACCATGCACTTCACTTCAGTAAGTTCCTTGCGTTTAGAACTAGAACGTGAGGCATAGTAACTGCGCATGTATGATATTCTATGTCTATAAAAAACTCTATCTTCCCAATGTAATGCATTTTTTGAGATTTTTTTAGAACTTTTAAACAAGTTTTTTCATGTTTTTCACCAGTTTCACTTTCCACCGGATATTCTCTCCCCGGTCACTAAACATATCTCACTTGCAACGTGCCAACATGCAACTGAGATACTGTGATGGCTGCACGACACAACGTCGTCGGCCGCGGGTGTGGGTAAAGACTAAGGAGGAGGACAGGGTTTTCGGTTTTTACAAAACGATTCCATTACGAAGTACCAAACCATGGAAATCTTAGTGATTTTATTATTATTAGGTAATCATAAATCGATAAGGAATAGAACGAAAAAATCTAATCAACACGAAACTAAACATTTGCCCCCCTCGCCCCCCCCCCCCCCCCACACACACACACACACATACCCCCCGGTCACTGACAAAGTATCCGGTGGAAACCAACTTTCAGTGGAAACCGGTGAAAATCACGAAAAAAGCAAGTTTAAAAGTTCTCAACAAAATTGCATTATGCTGGTAAGGTAGAGTTTTATAAACAAGCAAAGCTCCAAACTCATAATTGTTTAGGATATGTGAAAATGAAAAATTCCCTAATGGAAAGTAGCAAATGTTACCACTCATTGTTGAACTACTATTTATTGTTGAATTTATCGTTTTGATATGGGCGACGTATCTGGTGAAAACCACCATTCGGTGAAAACCTGAAAACTATCGAATCAGGTCGTCCGATGGTCTATAGGTGGACCAGACTAGAGGTGGAACTCCCGATCATCAAATTAACCATATTTTGCACGTAACCCCTGACTCTCCAAAATTAGCTGTAGTTTTTGGGGAGTTACCTGTTCTTAATCTGCACGAAGATGCCGCCGTGCTGGCGAGGTCGACATCAACTCGGCAGGAATTTAAGCTTCAACTTGAAAATTTGCATAACAACAACAACAACAAAGCCTTTTTTCCCAAACAAGTTGGGGTAGGCTAGAGTTGAAACCCAAAAGATCTCAAAAACATGTCATGGTTCTGTCACATGGATAGCTAACTTCCACGCAGCCCTATCCATGGCTAGTTCTTTGGTGATATTCCAATCCTTCAGATCTCTCTTAACAGACTCTTCCCATGTCAAGTTTGGCCTACCACGACTCCTCTTAACATTCTCATCCCGCTTTATCCGTCCGGTATGCAATGGCGCTTCCGGAGGCCTACGTTCTATATGACCAAACCATCTTAGACGGTGTTGGACAACCTTCTCTTCAATTGGTGCTACCCCAACTCTCTCACATATATCATCATTCCTAACCCAGCTTCAACTTGAAAATTTGCATGGCTACAAAAAAAAACTCTATATTCTCAATGTAATGCATCTTTGTTGATATTTTTAAAACTTTTAAACATGATTTTTTCACGATTTTCACCAGTTTTCGCTGAAATTTGGTTTCCACCGAATATTCTCTCCCGGTCACTAAACATATCTCACTCGCAACTTGCAATTGAGATAATGCGATGTCCGATGGTGTATGAGTTGACTGGCCACTTGCTTAGAGCATATCCACCGGCACCCGCAGACGAACCCCCATAGTTTCAATGGGTGTCCAAACGCAAAAATCATCCCCAGCAACACCCTCTAGTGTCCGGACGAGCCTAAATATGCCCGGCACCCCTGAGCCACCCCCAAATTTGAAGGGTCTCTCGTGGGTGCCGGACAATGTCATCCACTCTTGCGCGCGGCAAAGCGGGCGAGCGATCTACGGGGAGAATTTTCTGTGAGTGTGCACGCCGGTGTGCAAATTTATTTTATGTTTATATGACCATAGAGAAACCCATTAATTGATCCACTCACGTTATACTTTGTGGTTAGGAACACATGGGCACACCGTGTCATATGGCCACAGAAGATACAAAGAGTGAAGTGAGTGGTCTTCGCTTGCTATCCACTCATGGGATTTCCAGTGGTTAGATGTGGTCATATCTTTTTTTTCATGACCTACAAACCGGTTATGAAAGTAAAATTTATAGAAAATCACTTAAACTGGCACTTATTTGACATGTTTGGGGTGCCGCTGTGAGGATTTTACATGTGTCCGACATCCAAAGAGCGCACAATTGGAGGACGTGCCAGACATAAATTTGGCGGGTGTCCGTGGAGATGCTCTTAGACCGAGTAAAACCAAGGAAAAATCCCACCATCAAGAACCGTACCTTCCAAGCAGATATCATCGAAATCGTGCCATCTGAGCTTTGCAGAGAACCTAGATTAACTGTGGAATTAAGGGTTTAATTTGCACTGTTTTCGAATAATGCGTAACCATTCCCATGAAATGGTACCTGGCCTGGCCGCCATTAAGAGCAAGAACGATCACGTGTTCACGCGACAAGAACAACAATGGGGCTGCTCACGACATGGACACCGTCCCTCCACGTATACGAACCAGCAAGATACTTCCCGTTTGCAGGCCGACTAATGCTCCCTTTCGCTTCGACAATTATCTTGAACGTCTTCTTCTTTCCCGTACGCGCGAAGTTGAGGCTCGTCGGCGAGACCTTCACCGAGACGCCCACGGGCTCCACCACGGCGACGCTGTAATGTGCGTCGCGCTGGCCGACGTTGGTCACCGTCCGGTGAACGGTGATCGACCCGTTGAAGCCGTGGACGGACAGGGAAGGGTAATTGAGCTCGTAGGGGGGCGGCGGGCTAGCCGGGCACGGGAAGGACCGGTCCAGCTGCGCGCCGGCGCCGCTGGAGCAGGCGAAGAGGAGGTAGTCCTGGAACGTCGCGTCGTACACCAGGCCCGGGTCCAGCGCGTGCTTGGGCCTGATGTGACCCGAGCCGTAGTCCATGGGCCCTGCCACCGTCCCGTCCCCGTTCATTATCGGGCCGCCCTCCGCGTTGTTCGTAGTTGCTGCAAAACGTGCACACGATGAGCAATAGTTACCAAGCACAGGATTGCGTCGTTTAGAAGGCTTTGAGACGAACGGCACCGGTGGTCATGATGGCCGATCGAATTGCGGCGGCGCTCCAGTCGGGGTGGGCCGCCTTGAGGAGGGCGGCGGTGGCGGAGACGTGTGGGCACGACATGGATGTCCCGGAGACGATGTTGTACTTCACCACGCGGTTGTCGCCGTCGAGCTTTGTGGGTGACGACGCCTCGCTCCACGCCGCCAGGATGTTCAGGCCCGGTGCTGTAACGTCAGGCTGCACACAAACATTGCACTTTCAGTTAGCACTGATTCTTGGCACAAGCTTCACAGGCGAATACAAATGCATGGCGTTGCCCATGCATGCAGGTACCTTGAGAATGCTTGCCTCGAGGACGTTGGGGCCACGCGACGAGAACTGCGCCATCACCGGCGACGGCTCCACGTCCACCACTGTCCTTGAGCGGTCCAGGTAAGCGGTTGGGTTCGCGCTGGAGTTGATGTACCCGAGAATGGCGTCGACGTTGGCTGCGGAGACTGCCGTGCCCGGGAGCACGTGCGCGTCGACGGGGACCTCGCTCCCGGACATCGGCGGGTTGCCGAGCACGATCGCCGCGCCGCCCGCCCGCTTCACCTCCAGGCCTTTTCCCACCCTCAGGCCGCTCCCCCTCAGGCACACCACGATCTTCCCTCGCACCTTCTGCGGCGAGAGTGAATTTGGCAAGCATTGGCTGCGTCCGAGTACAAAATTTGAACCGTGTATTCGATTAGCAACTTAGCATGTGTTTAACGGTTGAGTGATTGTTAGTACTTGATTATATTTTGTAAGGGATTTCTGTACGGTTATTACTTGGTAACGTTGGCGGGAGTGCCAGGAACAGCGGCGTGAGCTGCATAAACCATTTGATACGTCTTGTTAGGCGCAAGTTGATACGGTGTTACCGTCTGACCCTGGTAAAATCACGTGTGAGTTCAGTTTAGAGGAAATTAAACAAGAAAACTTATGTTAGGTGACATGCAGCTTCTTAGCACACTTACCATGACCACCCTGCCATCACCAAGCCTGATCGGCGAGTTGAAAGAGCGGTCGATGCTGCTGGCGCCGACCGTGAGAACCCACGGCGCCAGGTTGGACACGGTGGACGGCGCGGGGCCAGAGTTCCCGCCGCTGCACACGACCACCACGCCGCGCCTGGCGGCGTGCAGCGCGCCGACGGCGATGCCGTCTTCGGTGAACGGCGGAGGCTTCCCGGAGGCCCCGATGGAGATGCTCATCACGTCGACGCCGTCGCCGACCGCGTCGTCCATGGCCGCGAGCATGTCAGCGT
Organism: Poa pratensis; assembly: GCA_947311845.1. Classification (NCBI taxonomy): domain Eukaryota; kingdom Viridiplantae; phylum Streptophyta; class Magnoliopsida; order Poales; family Poaceae; genus Poa; species Poa pratensis. The sequence continues at coordinate 44,507,011 of CAMZMU010000027.1, read as the reverse complement.
CGAAGCAGGTGTTCTCGATGTTGGGGTTGGGCCCGGGATGGGCCAGCACACCTTGTAGATGGCGAGGCGCGCCAGCGGCGCCCCGCCGGAAGCCGTGCCGGGCGCGAACCCGCCGAGCGCCGCCACACCTGGCACGATGCGGCCCGCGACGGTGGACGCGGTGTGGGTGCCATGGCCGTCGTGGTCGCGCGGCGAGCGGTAGGCGTTGGTCATGTTCAACCCGCCGTAATGGGCCTCGTAGGCTTTCAGGTAGTATCGCGCGCCGATGATCTTCCTGCATAGGCAAGCACGAGTACGACGACGCACATCGAAATTAGCAAACAATATTAACCATGATCTACTGCGGTACTAAATTTTTCTGCCAATGCGTTACACAGTTTGATTAAACAAGTTTGCATATCTCATGTCGATCTCTCGGCAGCGGTAATCTGACAGGGATCCGCTTAACGATGGGAGTGGGTTGCAAACCAACTTGTGGTTGGATGGTTAGCAGGGTGGTTGTACCCTCAGCCCACCAGAATTCAATCCCCAGGTTTGACATATGTGTGTTGCATTTAGGCGGAATATTCTTTCAGTGGGAGGCGATGTTCCCGTCGAAAGCGAGACGTCCGTGGTGACTTCGTCAATCTCAAGACTCGATCCGCCGGCTCAGGATTTCGGAGGTGCTCATAGGAGTAGGGTGTGCGTGCGTGTGTTCATAGGGGTGAGTATATGCGTGTGTATGTGAACGCCTGTGTTTGTACTGTGTTTCTCAAAAAAAAATGATGGGAGTGGGTTATCATTAGGGTAACCTATACCCTCTTTAGTTCAAACAACATGAACTGATTTTTTTGATGACATCATCATTTTGAAAAATCATTTTTTTGAACTAGAGAGGGTAGTGGGTACCCTAATGATGACCCACTCCTATCATTAGATCCGTTTTTTGCACGCATCTGAGGTACTGGTATCACGGGATTAACAAATCTGCTGCCGCTAGCTGCTTCAGAGAAAGGCTATTCTAACGCAGGGGTGTTTGTTCGTATGCTAAGCCACGCAGGCCGGAGATTAGAAAACAAGGTTGTGCAGTGCAGAGTGGCTCGAGAAGATGCCAAGCTGGAGTCTTGCTCCTGTACTGTCCCATAGTGATCTACTGTCGAGCTTTTGTTCGGACGTGCTCACTCTGGTACTACCGGTTGAAGCGTGCAGGCGCCCACACTGGAGATTCTAGTTTGGACCTCGTAGTGTGTGTGGTGGTTCTGCTCTTGTCGACACTGCCATGTCGTCATCTCCATGATAGGTCGATGCACTTACATGTCTGCCTATGCCGTTTGTTTAGTTATGAAATTTGTGTCATCTTGTAAGGAGGGTGACAACCACCAAGGGTTTCCCATGAAAGGCGTATCTTTAGTCTCCGTCGTATGTGACATTTACTTTGCCTATATTTTCTCCTTCTCTAGCCTATCTTCCTGCTAACATTTTGTTCGGTGCTATGCATCCTTATTATACAGAGCTCGGGTGTAGGCTCCATGATTTTATCATCTTGATGTAAAGTTATGAGTCTAGTAGAATGCGCCATTTTCGGAAAAAATGGATGGCACTGACCCCCCTAGAGATTACATTAGAAAAGAACTACAAAGACCCATTCAGTTTGAAAAAACTATTCATACTTCTTTGACAGATTGTTTGCAGAATAATCTCTCCTCTCGAGAGGCTGGGAGTGATTTGGTAACAGAGCTGTTCTGAGAAGGAGAGGTTAGGGAGGTTTAAATTGTACATAACAAAGCCCCGAGACTGAATAATTTTCTTCTAGAGTTTTACTAGGTAATTTCGGACACAATCAAGGCTGACATGATGACTGTGTTCCAAACTTTTCATGCTAGTATACTTCCGATGTATAGCCTCAGTTAAGGAGATATTACTCTTCTGTTGAAAGTGAACAGGCTAATAACATTCAACAATATCGCGCTATGTGCTGACTAAATGAAAGGTTTAAATGTTTGACAAATTAGCCAATAATCAGACTAATAGTGTGGCCGATCATGTGTTAGACCTACACAAACGTCATCCATGTAAGGGAGGAATACCCTAGAAGGGCATTCGCTCTTCATGAAACTATTTATGATCTACAAGGGACCTGTTGGTCCAAAAAAAATCGATTCATATTCAAAACTAAGTTTTAAAAACCCACGATAAAGTCAAATAGCCTCTCTTGTAACAAAACTTTATGGATGAAAGGTTCACCTGTAAATGCCTCATGCCCCGATTTAAAATCGGGACATGACTATGGTGACGTGCCTAAACATGGAGCATTTAGTTTGGGAGCTGTTTACCCAACCTAGAAGACACCATAATCTTTGGACATGTCATGTTTTATTTTTATTTCCTTTCCATAGTTCTTATTGGATTCAATACATCTTCCTATGCATAAATGCGGGTGTAAACTCGGTTATATCACTCGATGTGTCAACCAAGCTTCAATTTTTTTAAAGTCAACTATCAAGATGTACCGAGTCACTCTTTCGGATGTGCTAAAAGGGATATGATGTACGTGCATGCGTCTTAAAATAAAATAAAGATTCTAATTCTTACCCAAAGAAAAATCAAATGGAAGATGCCATGCATACGGCCCCTCTTTTCAGCAAGAAAAGTACACGCCTCGATGAAAATCATACACCGATAACCTCCCACAAAGTCCGACAGAAAGCAAGGCCACGAATGCATGATGTGATGAGCAGAATTATATACGGATATCTGTCTGATAAACTAGTGCTAGTAGCTGACCTATTGCAGGACGATGAATTGAAGGAATCTCCTCCTTGGCACACTCCCTTCCACCGCGCCGGCACTGGTCCTAGCCCTTCGTCGCCGAAGCTCTTCGACTCCGGCCAAATCCCTAAAACCCAAATAACACTGATTTTTTAATATTAGTTAAGCACTCACAGTCTCACAGAGATGATTCAGTAATATTCCCGTGTTTGTCATGATATGATCAAACAAATTATCGGCACGTGAAGGCGATCGTGATGTCAAATCAGTTGATTGGCTGGCCGGAAGCATGCAAGCTACTCGAATTCAGAATTTCAGAGATGGATAAAGCCTTCTTACCGGAGTCCAGCACGCCTACGATGACATTCTCGCCGGCATTAGCGCCGGACGGCAACCGCTCCTTACTGCTCAGGCCTTCCTCGAAGCTCACAAACTCCCAAGACCTCGTGGTGTGAGGCGACCATCTCACCTCGCTCCGAAAGGTAGACACCACCTCTGTCCTCACTGCAAGACATGCACATTAGCCAAACACAAAGACAATATACTGGTAACAGTAGCGTGGATAAAATACCAAAGAAAACATCTATCTATTGCCACTGTGTGTGCACCTGATAGCTTGGTGGCTTCTTCTTCAGAGAGAAGGGCCGCGAAGCCATTCAGGGTGTGCTTGTAGCTGTACAGTAGCGACGCCCGTGCCTCCTCCTCGCTGGTGAATTACAGAGCGGGCATGTCAATGATTATCTGTTCTATATCTCGGTACAACATCACGCAGCAAATACCTGCCCTTAACGGAGTGGAGGAGGGCATGGTGATCCTCTAGGATCTCTCCCTCCGCCCTCGCTCCGGCGTGCTCGCCAAGATTCACTATATAGACCTGTTAAGAACGCCGATATGGAAGTTCAGTATCAGTTTCTTCTGCAAAGAAGTCGAGAAAACATATAGAATTGCATGCATGCAGTTCATGGAGAACTGAATAGAAGAGAGCATCATGTAGGAGGCACTGTCCCTGCCATGAACTAATCAAACTAAATCTGAAAGGAATCTGGTGATTAACAGATATAATGACCTGGCCTTGCTTGGTGGAGGCAGAGACGATGGAGGAGGAAATGAGGAACAGGAAGAAGAGAAGCCCGGACATGGCTACTTGTTCTCTTCTTATGTTAAGGCTCCTCCCGTTGTATCCCGCTCTGTAATTCGACGGCTTTGAGAGGCCGTATATATACAGGCGCAGCTGCCGGCGAGGCGAATCAGACGATGGATAGGACATAGTAGGAGCCTGACTGCCTCTGCCCTCTGAGACGATAGTATATTTCCATTTCTTATCGCTGTATTTTATTGCTTGCAATTTCCTTCTATATATCTCCCCCTTGTCTAGTTTCAACTTGAACTTGTGGTAGGCAAACTTGCATACTTTGGTCAGGATTGGATCGTATACATATTAATTTGCTATGCATTTTCACCAACAACAAAATGAGCTAGCTAGTCTGTCAGTGCAATCTTTATCCTGCATCTATGGTTGATTCGTTGGGCCAATCGTCATATAAGAAAACTGTCAGTTCGAATCGCATGGACCATAGTTCGATTGGCATCATCCTTCCTCGAATGGGATCCGATCGATTGATGTTGCGAGAGCGCATCGATCGGCCAGAGAAGAATAGGACCATATTGCACATTTGTTATGTGGACAGACATCCACATCTCCATAGCTATCATCCGTTTGTCCTGCATCAAGCACGCTTGATGAGAATAATGAATAGGGTAATGGATGGAAACCGGCGACCGGTGCGTCGATGCTAGACCAAGTATTCTTCTGGTCACCAATGCGCATGTAGAGTCGTAGACTGCAGTTGGCCCCAAAGTACGATGGTTAACTTCCAGAATCCAGATACAAAAGATATACGACGGATAATGAGCTATCGGTCCCCAATCAGTCATCACTTGACTTGTCAATATCGTCCTGGATAAGGCGCGCGTGTAGAATTTAGATGGATGGTCAAGCAAACCTAGAAGAAACCACGGAATTTTTTCGGAAATAGATAAGTTTCGGGGACCCACCGAAATTTTCGAAATTTCAGTTTTTCAAAAAGAGATGTGGGATCCCAAATCTTAGACTTGCAATGGGGGGTTCTTTATCAGACACTGTATGACTTTAGGTATGGTCGGACTTTAATTTCTAATTTTCCATTAATCTATCATAAGGGTGTAATTCCTCACACCGGCGAAGGACGGAAAAAATTGAGGTGGGGCAAACTATAAAAAAAATTAGACCAATAAAACGTAATCAATTGCATACCTAGAGTTGGTTTTGCCCACTCGCCCATAAGCTATCAAAAATACTCACAAACCCTCTTTAAATATCACACCTTTGACATGTTTAGAGCCGGTTTTGTTATATTGAGAATGAGCTAATGCAAACAGAAATAGTACGACCACTTAAATTGTTCGGATCGGAATTGATATTGCACATTGTTTACTATAACAAGAATAACTTTCTTATACAGGGACCGCTTTTGAAGTACGACCACTTAAATTGTTCAGAAAAAACATGTGTACAAAAATGTTTTCGTCAAAAAATAAGATAGAACGGCCACCCTACCTTGCTCTAAGGGGAGCTTCGCCCCTGATTCCTCATGCTTGCAGGTGAACCAAGGTCAAGCTCCGTGATTACGTGAAAACACACGTTCGTTGGGAGACACCAAGAGGAAAGTATGATGTAGTGCAGCAGCAGTTTTCCTCACTATGAAACCGAGGTTATCGAATCCAGGAGGAGTATGAGCACTTCAGAAGGTTGTCAACGGTGCCAGAAAAAGTTGATGCTATAGGGAAGTCTGGATTGTTGACGTGGAACCTGCACACAACACAATCAAACTACTTTGCCCCAACGAAACAGGAAGGTTGTCAATCTTTCCGGCTTGCTGAAAACAAAGGATTAAACGTATGGTGTGGAAAACAGTGTTTAATTGCAAAAAGTAAAAGAGAACAATGATTGCAGTTGGTGGTTTTATCAGTGTAAAAGAATGGACCGGGGTCCACAGTTCACTAGTGGTGTCTCTCCATAAAAGATAACTAACATGCTGGGTAAACAAATTACAGCTGGGCAATTGACAAAATAGTGAGCGCATGACAGTGCATATATATGACAAGATGATTACTTTGAGATTTAATTGGGCATTACGACAAAATACATAGACCGTTATACAACTGCATCTATGACTAATAATCCACCGCCAAATTAACATCCGTGTCCCCCGTTGGTATTAAGTTGCAAACAACAGATTATCGCATTAAGTAAAGCGCGTAATGTAAACAACACAAATGACCGTAGACATAGCATTGTTGTGTTCTCCCTAGTGGCAACATCACATCCACAACCTTAGACGTTGTTGTCACTCGCCCAGATTACTGGAGGCATGAACCCACTATCTAGGATAAATACTCCCTTCTGGAGTTACAAGCATCTACTTGGCCAAAGCATCTACTAGTAACGGAGAGCATGCAAGATCATAAATAACATATAAAGATAGATTGATAATCAACTTGATCATAGTATCAATATTCATCGGATTCCAGCAAACACAACATGTAGTATTACAATAAGATGATCTTGATCATGATAGGCAGCTCACAAGATCTAAACATGATAGCACAAAGTGGAGAGACAACCATCTAGCTACTGCTATGGACCCGTAGTCCAAGAATGAACTACTCACGCATCACTCCGGAGGCAGGCATGGTGATGTAGAGCCCTCCGGTGATGATTCTCCTCTCCGGCAGGGTGCCGGGAAGAGCTTCAGAACCCTCCCGAGTTAGGGTTGACGACGGCGGCGCCTCTGGAACTTTTCATGGAATATGGCTCAGGTGTTTAGGATTTTCTGGACGAAGGGAATAAATAGGCGAAAGGGCGGCGGCAGCGGGCACCCGAGGGGCCCACGCCACCCCTCAGCGCGGCCAGCCTGTGGGCCACGCCGAGCCCTGGCGTGGCCGCCTCATGGCTCGCCTCTGTCTCCCCTTTGGACTCCGTGGTCGTGTCGGTGAAATACTGGGGCACGTTGATTTTCGTCCAATTCCGAGAATATTCCCTTAACAGCTTTTCTGGAATACAAAAACAGCAGAAAACAGGAACTGGCACTGTGACATCTTGTTAATAGGTTAGTCCCAGAAAATGTATAAAAATGCTATGATGTGTATTTAAAATATGTAACAAATGGTATAATATCAACATGGAACATCAAAAATTATAGATACGTTTGAGACGTATCAAGCATCCCCAAGCTTAGTTCCTACTCGTCCTCGAGTATGTAAACGATAAAACAATAATAATTTTTGAAGTGACATGCTACCATCATAATCTTGATCATATATATAGTATTGTAAAGCACATGTAAATGAATGAAGTGATCCAAATCAATGGTCTATTGTTTGCTACCAAATAAATAATGAGTAAACAACTGAATCATATGAGCAAAAAATTCATGAATAGTACTTTGGAGACATTGTATCCACAGGTTTACATAAGAGTTAACTCAAAAACAATAGATTCTAGTAAAATGTATTTAACCAACAAAAGGTAGATTTAAGATTCAGCATTTGCTTCAACTTCAACATATTTATCTCATGGATATTGTCAATACAAAGCAATATAATAAGTTCAATATCTAGCATATAACAATTGTTGTACCAAAGTTGACACTAGTGTTTTCTTGTGGAGATAGAAAGAAGTAGGAAAACTGACTCAACATAAAAGTAAAAGAAAGGCCCTTCGCAGAGGGAAGCAGGGATTAAATCATGTGCTAGAGCTTTTTAGTTTTTGAAATCATATAGAGAGTAAAAATTAAGTTTTGAGAGGTGTGTGTTAATTGGTCAACGAATCAGTAGTGAAAGTACAATATGACCCCTGCCAACCAGACTTTTAAGAGCGGCTCCCATGAAGGACGTTATTTCTACAGCAAGGCAGATCATCCCTCTTTCTCTTTGGTTTACACATGCAATGTTTCACTGAGTATCAGTTGACAAAATGTGAAGAGATTAAGCGGTTAAAGTTGTAATTAATTGGGACTGGGCACCCCGTTGCCAGCTCTTTTTGAAATTAATAGATAAGCGATGTATATGCCGCTAGTCTGAAGGTAAAGTCTGTTTGACAAGTGAATAAAGACATCCACCACGTCCTCATGAGCTTGGTAAACATTGACACAAAAGGAGTAATAACAATTTTGAATAGTTTAAAGGTAGCACATGAAAATTTTACTTGGAGTGGCAAGGAAATACCACATATAGGTAGTTATGGTGGACACAAATGGCATGGATTTTGGCTCAAGGATTTGGATGCACGAGAAGCATTCCCTCTCAGTACAGAGTTTAGGCTAGCAAGGTTATTTAAGTAAACACAGACTGTCAACGGTACACCAAGATTATATGACAACATATTGAAAAGATTATAAGACTCCACACTGTCTTCCTGTTAACCAAACCCTTTTACTAGAAAATATCTAGACCTTAGAATTACCATATGCAAACCAAATTTCACAAGCTTTACGGTAGTTCTCACTAATGGGCTTTACTTACATGATGCAAAAGTTTAAACATGACCTACTTGTAACTCAAAACAATTGACAAGTATCAAATTATCCAAGATAGTGATCTACAAGAGTATGTAAGTCTTTTCCATTATACCATTTACCACATGCAACATTTTCTGTTCCAACCAAACACCAATCAACTTATTTCAATAACTCTCCAAACAAGTATAAGTGAAGTAAGAGAGTACTTTCTTTAAAAGAACTAATAGCTCTGACAAGAGATACATGAAAACAAGAGCTAAAAGCTTAACAGCGCTAGATGAATACTCAACAAGTATAAGTGAAGAATAGGAGTATTAATGAAAAAGCGGAGCGTGTCTCTCTCCCAAACAAGAATGCTAGGATCCAATCAAGTTGATCAAAAAATAAAAATAACATACTAAAAATAAAAGCACACAGACGCTCCAAGAACACACATATGATGTGAAAGAATTAAAATATAGTTTCACTAGAGATGACCTGATAATTTTGACGATGAAGAAGGGGATGCCGCTTAGACGCTTGAGTCTTCTTGAAATATGCTGGGAGATCCATGGGAGCCTCCCCAAGCTTAAGCTCTTCACTCTTCTTGATCCTATTATATCACTCTTCTCTCTTGACCCTTGAAAACTTCCGCCACACCAAACTCAAAGTAATTCTCATTAGAGGGTTAGTGCATCAATCAAAAACTCACATGTTCTGTAAGGACGCAACATGACCGTTACTTTAAACATTAAGTACTGCCACTAGTTATGTGAAGCTCTTCCACCCAAAAAAGAATTCCACTTAACACTAGTAAAGAGAGAATGCAAAATAAAAGACATAATCTGTCTAAAACAGAACAGTCCGCAAAGACGAATTTTTTCGAGGCACTTACGTTGCTCAGAGCGAAAAACTTTGAACTAACGAAAGATGCGTACATATATCAGGATTACGCACAAAAATTTGCAGAGATTTAAATCATTTTTATATGAATTTATAATTTTCGTACAGTGAACATAAAAAATCTGTTTCTGCGCAGCAATCAAAATCTAGCATCATCTTATCATTAGAGACTTTTCTTGGCACAACAATACGATAAAGTAAAGATGCAAAGGAGTTGTTACAGAAGTAAACAAGCACCTTGACTAATAAAAACTAAAAACAAAAGATAAAGGTTGCCTCCCTAAAGCGCTTTCTTTAATGCCTTTTAGCTAGGCTGGCAGATTTTAATGATGCTCTCATAAGAATAAGAGTTGAAAACAAAAGAGAGCATCAAGAGGCAAATATTAAAACACTTAAGTCTAACCCACTTCCTATGCAAAGGAATCTTGTAATAGAATAAATTATTGAAACAAAAGCAACTAGCATACGGATATGAAACAAATGCAACTTCAAAACTTTCAACATAAAGAGAGGTGTTTTAGTAACTTGAAAACTTTTACAACCATATTTTTCTCTCTCATAATAACTTTCAGTTGCATCATGAGAAAACTCAACAATATAACTATCACATGAAGCATGCTTTTCATGATCTACAAACACATAATTTTTATTAAGCTAAAAAACAGTGGGGTTATTATACCCACTTTTAACAATAGTAGTAGAATTAGTATGATCAGACAATATAGGACCATCATCAAGAACATTATCATATATAATAGTAGGGAGCACCATTTTATTTCCTGCTATTTTATTTTCTTGAGTCAAGGAGCTTGTTACTTGAAATTCATCAAAAGGAGATATTTCGATAGAATCATGACATTCAACAATATAGTATTCTTCCTCCTTAGGTAGGCATGGAGGGTAATCATATAATGTAAGAGTTAAAGAGTTACTATTATTAGAAGGTAGATCCTCCTTTTGTTCTTCACTCTCCTCCTCTTTTTCGTTCAATGAGATCACAGTTTCAGCAATTTCTTCTTCCATAGGTCCCTTAAAGGAAGCAAGTTGTTCTGGAGAATAAGTTTTCTCAAGAAATTTAGTGACATAAGGATTATCATTGTAATATTCAAGGCAGTAACCAAGTATAGCAATTCTCAGTTTTAGAAGGAGCATCATCATCTTGAATAAAACCAGCAATTTCATACGCACCCTTAAAAACAACAAATTCTTCAATTTCTTCAAGATTACCAAAGTCATAGTTTCCTTTAGCATAAGCAGCCAAGGTTTCATTATCATTATAATCACATTGGAAAGGGAGGTGTTTATGCTTCTACAACAAAAAGATTCATTAAAGCAGTAGGATTCATCATATTTAGAGCACAAGTTCTTAGCAAAATAATTCAATCTACTTATTTGTTCCCATAAATGTACCCCTTTTTTGAGAAGCGGTATTTCTTATAACATTTTTGTTGTTCCTCCGTGAACCCACTTAGCCAATAAGATTTTGTTTCAAAGAGAGAAGCCATTGATAGCAAATACACAACTAGACATAATAACAAACCGAAATAAACTAAATGAAGTAATCTAAATTTTTTGTGTTTTTTATATTTGAAAGCAACTAAGATAAAATAAAATAAACTAAGCAAGACAAAAAGTAAAGAGATTGGAAGCATGAGACTCCCCTTGCAGAAGCCTTCTAACTCCCTGGCAACGGCGCCAGAAAATTGCGCTTGATTACTTATGGCCCTTGACGTAGTTACCTGCGTCAACAGAATATGGGTTAGGTTGAGACTCCAAGTGCAGAGTGTATATTATAGGAAAGACGGTTTTCCCCACGAGGGGTGACTCGAGGGTTTAATATCGAACTCTCGGGGAATCAGTAGTGAAAGGTTTATCTCCTTATCCTTCTCTTGAAAACCTACAAACAAAGTAAATGTTTTGTGCCCTTGATGACCCACAAGTATAGGGGTGTATCGTAGTACTTTCGATAAATAAGAGTGTCGAACCCAACGAGGAGCAGAAGGTGTTGACAAGCAGTTTCGATGAAGGATTCACTGTAAATGCTCACAGACAAGTTTTTAGGGGTTTTTGATATAGCAGATAAATAAAATACAAGTAAGTAAAATGCGGTAATAATAATTGCAGCGAGTGGCCCAATCCTTTCTACAGCAAAGGAAAAGCCGGTAGGTTTACTTATGATGACCAAACGTTCTTGAGGACACACGGGAATTACGTCAAGTGCTTTCGCTTCATATAGTTGATTAATCTTCATTGTTTTGATAAGTGTTGTGTGGGTGAACCTATGCTAATGCACCGCCCTTCCTAGGACTAATACATACTTGTGATTAAACCCCTTGCAAGCATCCGCAAATACAAGAAAGTAATTAAGATAAATCTAACCACAACCTTAAACTCTGAGATCATGCTATCCCTCATGCATCGATATACCAACGGGTGTTTAGGTTTCTGTCACTCCGGCAACCCCACAATTGGCAACCGAATACACAATGCATTCCCCTAGGCCCATAAAGGTGAAGTGTCATGTAGTCGACGTTCACATGACACCACTAGAAGAATAACACAACTTAAATATCAAACCATTCAATATTACTCAACATAATTCACTACTAACATCAAGACTTCTCCCATGTCCTCAAGAACTAAATGAACTACTCACAAGACATCATATGGAACATGATCAGAGGTGATATAATGATGAATAACAATCTGGACATAAACCTTAATTCAACGGTTTCACTCAATAGCATCAACCACAAGGAGTAATTAACACCGGGAAAGTTTCCCCTATGAACTAGACAAGATTCAACCCTAGATGTTACAACGGAACGGGGTGGAGCGACGGAGATGATGGTGTTGGTGGTGGAGATGATGATGATGATGATCCCAATGAAGTCCAGCTCGATGACGGTGACGATGGCGACGATTTCCCCCCCCCCCCCTCCGGGAAGGAATTTCCCCGGCAGATTTCTCCCTGTCGGAGAGCTTTTCTCTCTCTGGTGTTTTTCCGTCTCGTGGAGGCGGCGGAATATTTCCTCAACGTCCCCCCTAGGCTTAGGGTTTCTGGGAGATGATGTACGCGAAAGGGGGCTGGCTGAGGTGGGCCAGGGGCTCCTCACCACGTGGCGGCACGGGGGCAAGGTGGGTCGCGCCACCACATGGTGAGGGCCCATGGTGGCCCACCTTGGCCTCCCCTTTTGGCTGCCTCCGGCATCTGATAAAATAGGAGCTTCTGGATGTTTTCCTCGAATTATTGATCTTCAGAAATATAGTATCTTGACGGCCCTTTTTCCAGCAGAAATCTGACTCCGGTGTTTAATTCTCCAATAATCACCAAACATGCAAAATAGATGAAATAACATAAGTATCATCTCTAAATATGAAATATATCAATGAATAACAGTAAATTATGATATAAAATAGTGATGCAAAATGGACGTATCAACTCCCCCCAAGCTTAGACCTCGCTTGTCCCCAAGCGAAAACTGAGCTCGGTAAACAAGTCCGGGTTTATGGAGCAAAGTGTCGATAAACAAAATACGGACAAGAAGCATCACATTCATTAATGCACAAGTCATTCTAGACAGCAACTTCCCTTCATATAACATAACTTGAAACGGGTAAAGAGAGTCACAATAAGGTGCATAGAGAAAATCATAATTGGTGATGGCAAACTTTGTTCTTGGTCAGAGAACAATTAACAGATTGTACTTATCTTTCGAGCAGAGTCTTTATACTAGAGCTTATATTACAGAACTTACATGCTCAATCATAACAATCTCCTTTACAGTCATTGATAACTTTCAAAGTTATATTCATTCAGATAAAAGCTTTGTGCTACACAAGGAAACATAAAAGACATGATTGAAGATATCAACATATAGATGGTTGAATCACAACAACTCGAATGCTTGCTTGAGATAGAAGGGAATAGGTTTACTGACTCAACATTAAAGTAAAAGATAGGCCCTTCGCAGAGGGAAGCAGGGACAAAATCATGTGCTAGAGCTTTTAAGTTTTGAAATCATATAGAGAGTATAAAGTACGTTTTAAGCTATGTATGTCGTTCTCAACGAATGGCAGTAGGTACTCTATCCCCCTTTGTCAACCAGACTTTCAAGAGCAGCTCCCATAAGGACGTTATTTCTACCCAAGGGTAGATCATCCCTCTTCTCTTTTGCTTACACATGCATATTTATAAATTGGTATGACACTCCTCCCAACCTTTGCTTACACAAGCCATGGCTAACCGAATCCTCGGGTGCCTTCCAACAATCACATACCATGGAGGAGTGTCTATTTGATTAAGTTTAACATTTTGGAAATTTGCTTTTGATAAATCATTGGCAAAACATGTGAACATAATTAACAGTTATAGTTGTAATTAATTGGGACTGGGAACCCCATTTGCCAGCTCTTTTTGCAAAGTTATTGGATAAGCGGATGTATATGCCACTAGTCCATTGGTGAAAGTCTGTCTGACAAGTTAAATAGAGAACAACCCACATACTTCCTCATGAGCTAATAAACAGTGACACAAATGAGAGATAATAGCTTTTGAATAATTAAAGGTAGCTGATGGTCCTTGAAGAGGTTGATCTACGGCGCCAGAAAACAGTGTTGATCTCCAGTGCGTAGTTACCTGCGTCAAAAGTAAATGGGTTAGGTTGAGACTCCAAGTGCAAAGTGTGTCGTAAGTGGAAGACGTGTTTTCCCCACGAGGGTGACTCGAGGGTTTAATATCGAACTCTCGGGGAATCAGTAGTGAAGATATATCTTCTTATCCTTCTTTTGGTTACCTACAAACAAAGTTAAATGTTTTGGTCCTCAACCTCACCTGTGGTTGTCAAGCACAAGGTGTAAGAATGATATCAGATAGTTATGCAATGCAAACAGAAATAAATATGCAATGATGGTGGATGCAATGGTAAATGATATTTTTTGGTTTTTAATGATGTATGCAAGATGAAAAGTATTTTTGTATTTTCGGATTTAATGATGGCTGAAAATGGAAAAGTGGTATATGGTGTTGGAAAGGTGTTTCTTATGATTAAAAATGGACGGGGTTCATGGTTTCACAAATGCACTCTCTCTTTATAAAGTGGTAGACAATGGAACACACACAGTTAACATATGAGATTGCAACACAGGGTTTGATAACAAGTTACTTAGATATATGGGCATCACGTCCTAACATAGAGATCTTTTGGTTATTAACTCTCTTATACTCCACCAAGATGCGAACTAAATCATAACACCTCAGTAATTAAGATAACTCAGAGTATAGCTTTAAGTATCATGACATGAAGTGAAAATAAGAACATGCTAGATCTAGTCATGGAGTAGTGGCAATGGTCACGCCCACATCCCCGGTAGCATGGTATTTTAGTTTATCCCTAGTGAGGAACAAAGTAAGGTAAAGATACCAAGTGGATCGCAGAACTTTCTCTCACGTTCACTGCACTAGCCACCCCCGTTACTCCAACTAATGCACACGTTCCCCCACACAGCTCTCATAAACATGCTTGATCAAAACAAGTAGACAAGAACGGGGTACATAATATGCATCTATATTCATAACTGAAACAAACATTGCAATCTCAAACATATATTAACTCATAAAAGATCCACCACAAAGGTATTACAACGGTGACCGTAATCATGTTCAGCAGCTCATACGGTACTAATTAGTGAAGCTCAAGAGAGGAGAGATACATAAGTTACTTCCACAAACCCATAGTCCAGAGGTGGACTACTCCCTCTTCATCATGAGACGGTGGAGAAGTCGATGGAGAAGATGGAGACCACCGGCAGCGCCCGCCGGAGTTTTCCCCCTCCAATCTGCAGCTCCTGATCTCCGTTTCGGTGTTTCTGTGTTTGTGCGGCGCTCCTTCCAGAGAACGGGGGACCTTTTTTATAGGCGTTTTTAGGTCAAGACGAGTCGGGGAAAGATCGACGGCAACGGAGCCACGAGGCCCAAATGGTGGGCCCACGCGGCCACAGTACCTGGCCGCGTGGGCCACCCCTTTTGCCTCGGGCTCCGTTTGCTTGCTTCCTTCGCACGTCTTCTTCCTTCCAAATATTGACCCGTATTTCCAGATTTTTGACGACGTTTGGGTCCCTGAAACATTAAAATACAAAACTAGGGTTTTCTGCCTGTGCAGGGTTAATTCCATAAAAATAGGAAATCATGAATATTCCAAAATCATATAAAACATTGATATAACCCTTATATGATGCAAATATGATTGGAATATAAGCAATTAAAGTGCAAAGTTCATGTATGCATTTTACATGCATCAACATCCCCAAGCTTAATCCATGCTCGTCCTCGAGTATGAAGATGATAAAACTAACATGGACTTTGCAATTTAATACTTAACAATGATATCAAAGATGATTACTATTGCTACATATAGTCAAATGATTCATTCTTCAAAGGAGTAGCAATATGCAAATAGTTTATGAAGTGATATCAAGTATTCAAGACAAGGATGTTCATTGATAGTTCACAAAGTGTAACATGGTAGCAAGTAATATGGAACACATGTATGCATAATGATAAGTAGAACATCCTACAATGGTCATAGAGTGTAGATGAAAATCTGAATATGATAGGTGTACACTTTGGAAAGATGTATATGTGAGTAGAGGTAAAGCATGCATAAGTTTCATCCAACTTCCAAACTCTTCTACTTAAGTTAATGATTGCAATAAGGTATTCATTGGTGTCAAGCTCTCATTGCCCCTATCATAGCATCTTGAATGATTAAGGTTAAAGTGAAAGCAAATATGAGTAGTGTGCTTGATAAAGAATGGGTTGAATGTCTCATGCCCCTTGAATACAAGTACTTACACCATGTGTTACTCAACTTGGGAAACAAAGCAAGTTCAATTAAATATCATTGTAAGCATAATAGTATCATCAAGAGCGTCAACTGGGGTACCTCTTGTCCCAAGATATGGAACAAGCCCATATCAAAATGACAAGACAAACAAACAAAATGAACAATCTCAACACCCTTTTTATTTACCATTTGGAATAGTTTTTTATTGCAAGGTGTATCACAGAAGGTTCACCATAGTATGTAAGTAAATTTCCACCATGAATGATGCATGGCTTAGATTAGCGGCCCAGGCGTCTCTCTAACCATTTACACAAACTCATTTAAACTCACTCTATTTCCACATTTATTTCAACATGATAAGCATCCATAGACAAAAGCACATGATATCAACTAAATGAGATGAAGAGCGTGTTGAAAGCTTGCCATGTGACAGCACATATGGGCTAACTTCCAACCCAAAACATTCATCAAGCCACAAACATCATAATCTTAATCACAATGGGTCAAGTTTTATTATGCAAATAAAAGAACATTGTGCATCAAGTTCGTGAGAGCTATATAACCAATTTTTTCCATTGCAATCAATAACATAAACATTTTCATTCAGAGGTAAGATAACACAAACAACATGTTAAACATACTCGGAATAGCATAAAGCCAATAGGTAGATATGGTGGACTCACTGGAATAACTTTGGTTGAAGGTGTTGGAAACAAGTTTTTGCTTGTTGGAGTTTTTGGGCTAGCAAAAGGGAGAAAGTTGACCATCTAGATGCATGCATGAGTGTCCATAGAACTAACTAATCCATGTTAAACCAAGTGAAATAACAATCAGCACCAAAACATGAATAAGTGATAGCTCTACAAAAAGAATTTGCAAACTATTACTCATAAACAAGCTCATGAATCATGCAACTATATGTATCATTAAAAATCAAGTCAAACATCCCTTTTCCCAATCTTATAAAAGCATCCAACATATTTCAACCCATATTTCCAGTAGCTCTCTCATATATAATTGATAGTGTGGTGGTCTCTCAAGACTCAAACAAAAACAAAAAACGACGCTCCAAGTTTATGCGATAAAGTGTTTCGATCGAAAAACAGAAGTTGGACGTGTGCAAACCGAGAGTGTGTAGGTCCAGCGGGGTTGTCTTCACATCCCCAAGCTTATGGTCTTCACCATCCTTGGATAGCTCTTGGTGCATCTCCTCCAATCCCTGTGAAAAAACTTCAAAACACCGTTTCTCCCATCTCTTTTCTGTGGGGTGCATTAATAGTGATAAACAAATAGGTTCCTTGCTGCATATAATCCTTGAACAAAAATTCATATGAATGTCCAGAAAGTATATAATGTTGTATGCCTACTCATAAACTCAATTGGATCAAAAAGATTCAACTTAAAAGCTCAAAGCATGCATCAAACAAAATGGGACAGAATCTGTCCAGAAAAACAGCAGCAGCAAAACGTATTTTTCTACCCTACCAAACTTTCTCGAAAAATTCCGAAAAAATTCATGCATACAGAGGATGAAAAGTTGCAACTACAGTTCAAATATGAGCTCATTCGGAGTTACAGAATAAGAATTAAAAATCATACCGTGCACTGACTTCGTGCAGGAATAAAATCTCCGAACGCTATAAGCAACTTTTTCAAACCAAAAAGGGTAAAACTTGGCACTTTATTAAAAACTCCAGAACCTAACTAGACACAAAATCTCTTGTTACAGCAAGAGGACACAAAGAAAAATCACACACAAAAATAACCGGGTTGCCTCCCGCAAAGCGCTTTCTTTATAGCCATATAGCTAGGCTTCTTACTTGTTGTTTTATTGTGGACGAAGCTCATGAGGGAGCTTGAACTTTGGTGGTTCCCTCTTCCTTGGAAAGTGTTCCATGCACTTCTTGTGTGGAAACTGAAACTTTACATTCCCTTCCTTTGAATCAATGATAGCACCTGTGGTACGAAGAAAAGGTCTTCCAAGAATAATAGGACTAGAGGTTTTATTCCCCATGTCCATGATTAGAAAATCCACAGGCACAAAAGTCATATGTAACTCTACCATAACATCACTTACTTTTCCCAAAGCATGTTTAATAGAGTCATCAGCAAGTGCTAGTTCAATAGAGCATTTTTCAAGATTTTTCAATTCAAGCACTTCATATAGTTCTTTAGATAAAACAGAGACACTAGATCCTAGATCAAGTATGGCATGGTGTGTCTCTTTTCCAATAGTTACTAGTACCTTAGGTATCCACATATCCCCAAGCTTAGGTGGTATCATAGCCTCTTGGTTGTACCTAGCAATCTTTTCTTTCAAGACATGATTAGCAATATAAGAACCAAAACCTGCTTGGTTAGTGTTGATGGAAGGATCACTTGCAAATTTTTGTAAGATAGATATTAATTCATGCAAGCTACAATTTTCTAAGTCAAGCAAAGGATCCTTGACTTCATTAAGCATTTTAACTTCCTCAACTTCAACCTCTTTCATTACCCCAATAGATTCTTTAGCAACTCTCTCTTGCTCATGAATGTGTTCCCAAGACTTATTGATAACCTCTTGGCAATATTTTATTGTTTCCTCATGTTTTTGGGCTGTAATGATGCTCTTTAATGATGAGACTTCCTTAGTAAGCTGATCTACCCTTTCAAACAAAGCATCTTGTTTTTCAAACTTAGAGATAAATTCCTTATTAAGCTCTTTTTGGGTAGATATAAAAGATCTAATGGTGTTTTCCAAGTCACTAGAAACATTACCACTAGAAGCATATTTATTTGGCACATATGGGGGTTTATTATAAGAGTTATAATTGTTGTTACCATACCCATTATTACCATAGTTCCTAATGAAGTTGACATCAATATTTTCAGAATTTTCCAACTAGTTCTTGCAAAGGAACATTTTCAACACTAGGTTTATTAAGCAAAGCAAGAATAGTATCCATTTTAGATGACAAATCATTAGTTTCTTCAATAGAGTTCACTTTCTTAGAAGGATTAGGTGCCCTATCAGTATGCCATTGACTATAGTTTTGTAAAATGCTTTCCAATATATTTTTAGCTTCTACTATAGTCTTACTCATAAAAGCACCTCCAGCAGCAGAATCAAGTATGTTTCTAGACATGTAGTTTAAACCATTGTAGAAAGAGTGTAATATGGTCCATTCATTAACTCCATGTGAGGGACAAGTTCTAAGCATAAGTTTTATCCTATCCCAAGCCATAGCAACATGTTCATTTTCATTTTGCCTAAAAGAAAGGATGTTGTTTCTATTTTGCAAAATTTTAACAGGGGGATAATATTTCTTAATGAAAGCTTCTTTTAGATCATCCCAAGAATTAATACTACCAGATGGCAAGGAATGCAACCACTCTTTAGCTTTTCCTCTAAGTGAAAAAGGAAATAACTTCAGTTTTAGGATATCACTTTCCACATTTTTAAACTTTTGCATGTCACATATTTCAACAAAGTCATGAAGATGCATAGAGGCATCCTCCATAGCACTACCACCAAATTGTTCCCTAGTTATCAAGTTCAACAAACTAGGACTTACTTCATAACTCTCAGCATTTATCTTAGGTGTGGCAATAGCTCTCGTGATAAATTGATCATTAGGAGTGTTTGTGTAGTCACACAACTTAGTTCTTTCTCCCATTTTAGCAAGTTTTTTTTGGTATTTTTAATTTTTTATGCAAAACTGAAATAAATATGATATGATATGCAATGACACTAACAAAACAAATAAATTGCTTTGTAAGTAAAGATGGATAAGATGGTGCTCACGTAGGTGCAACCTCCCCAAGCTTAGGTGTTAGCACAAGTTGGTGACGTTGACTTTGTTGTGAGATGAATGCGATGATGCACACCCTTGGATAAATCTCTCAGCTACGATTCCCCGGCAACGGCGCCAGAAAACGTCTTGATGGTCCCGAAGAGCAAGGCTTGATACCTGCAAAATAAACGGGATTAGGTTGAGACTCCAAGTGCAGAGTGTATAGTAAGTGGAAGACAGTTTTCCCCACGAGGGGTGACTCGAGGGTTTAATATCGAACTCTCGGGGAATCTGAAGTGGTAGATTTATCTTCTTATCCTTCTTTTGGTTACCTACAAAACAAGGTTAGATGTTTTGGTCCTCAACCTCACCTGTGGTTGTCAAGCACAAGGTGTAAGAATGATATCAGGATAGTTATGCAATGCAAACAAGAAATAAATATGCAATGATGGTGGATGCAATGTAAATGATATTTTTGGGTTTTTGAATGATGTATGCAAGATGAAAAGTATTTTTGTATTTTCGGATTTAATGATGGCTGAAAATAGAAAAGTGGTATATGGTGTTGGAAAGGTGTTTCTTATGATTAAAAATGGACTGGGGTTCATGGTTTCACAAATGCACTCTCTCTTTATAAAGTGGTAGACAATGGAACACAACAAGTTAACATATGAGATTGCAACACAGGGTTTGATAACAAGTTACTTAGATATATGGGCATCACGTCCTAACATAGAGATCTTTTGGTTATTAACCTCTCTTATACTCCACCAAGATGCGAACTAAATCATAACACCTCAGTAATTAAGATAACTCAGAGTATAGCATTAAGTATCATGACATGAAGTGAAAATAAGAACATGCTAGATCTAGTCATGGAGTAGTGGCAATGGTCACGCCCACATCCCCGGTAGCATGGTATTTTAGTTTATCCCTAGTGAGGTAACAAAGTAAGGTAAAGATACCAAAGTGGATCGCAGAACTTTCTCTCACGTTCACTGCACTAGCCACCCCCCGTTACTCCAACTAATGCACACGTTCCCCCACACACGCTCTCATAAACATGCTTGATCAAAACAAGTAGACAAGAACAGGGTACATAATATGCATTGATACGTCTCCAACGTATCCATAATTCTGTTGTTCCATGCTTATATTATACCATTTGCTACATGTTTTATATACACTTCGTATCACTTTTATGCATTTTCTGGGACTAACCTATTAACAAGATGCCATAGTGCCAGTTCCCTGTTTTCTGCTGTTTTTGGTTTCAGAAAGTTACTTCTAGAAATATTCTCGGAATTGCACGAAACAAAAGGCCAGGTCCCTATTTTTCCAGCACGTACACGGAGTCCGAAGGAGAGACGAAGACTCGCCACGAGGTGGCCAAACCACCAGGTGGCACGGCAGTGGGCCCAGCCGCGCCTGCCTGTGGTTTGGGCCCCTCGGGGGTCCGCCGACATCGCCCTTCGCCTATTTATTCCCCGAGACGCGAAAACCCTAAAACACCGAGCCTTTCATCCAGAACATATTCGCTGCCGCCGCCGTCGTCAACCCTAACTTGGGGGGTTCCTGAAGCTCTTCCCGGCACCCTGCCGGAGAGGGGAATCATCACCGTAGGGCTCTACATCGCCATGCCCGCCTCCGGAGTGATGCGTGAGTAGTTCATCCTTGGACTATGGGTCCATAGCAGTAGCTAGATGGTTGTCTTCTCCACTTGTGCCATCATGTTTAGATCTTGTGAGCTGCCTATCATGATCAAGATCATCTTATTGTAATGCTACATGTTGTGTTTGCTGGGATCTGACTTATATTGATACCTATGTGGAGCTGAATATTATATTATCATGTCTATGTCATTTGTGATCTTGCATGCTCTCCGTTACTTGTTGAAGCCTTGGCCAAGTGAATACTTGTGACTCCAAGAGGGGGTATTTATGCATGATAGTTGGGTTCAACCTCTATTTAACCTGGGATAGTGACAGCAAGTTCTAAGGTTGTAGATGTGTTGTTGCCACTAGGGGTAAAACAGCAATGCTTTATTCAAGGATGAATGTATTGTTTACATTACGCACATTACTTAATGCAATTGTCTGTTGCTTGCAACTTAATACTGGAAGGGGTACGGATGTTAACCGGAAAGTGGACTATTTAGGCATAGATGCATGCTGGATAGCGGTCTATGTACTTTGTCGTAATGCCCAAATGAATCTCATAGTAGACACCACAGCTCACACATGCATGTTATATGCACTTATCAATTGTCAATTGCCCAGCTGTAATTTGTTTACCCAGCATGTTAGTTATCTTATTGGAGAGACACCACTAGTGAACTGTGGACCCCGGTCCATCTTTTACATCTGAAATACAATCTACTGCAATCATTGTTCTCTACTGTTTTATGCAAACAAACATCATCTCCCATTCGATACGTTTAACCCTTTGTTTCAGCAAGCCGGTGAGATTGACAACCTCACTGTTAAGTTGGGGCAAAGTAGTTTGATTGTGTTGTGCAGGTTCCACGTTGGCACCGGAATCCCTGGTGTTGCGCCGCACTACACTCCTCCACCAACACCTTCGAAGCAAACCTCGTTTTCCTACTGGTTCGATTAAACCTTGGTTTCATACTGAGGGAAAACTTACTGCTGCACTCATCATACCTTCCTCTTGGGGTTCCCAACTGACGTGTGACGTACAAGCATTGTTTCTGGCACTATTGCCGAGGAGATATTCCCTCGTCAACTAGAGCCACCATGCATCTATACTCATAACTGAAACAAACATTGCAATCTCAACATATATTAACTCATAAAGATCCACCACAAAGGTATTACAACGGTGACCGTAATCATGTTCAGCAGCTCATACGGTGCTAATTAGTGAAGCTCAAGAGAGGAGAGATACATAAGTTACTTCCACAAACCCATAGTCCAGAGGTGGACTACTCCCTCTTCATCATGGAGACGGTGGAGAAGTCGATGGAGAAGATGGAGACCACACCGCAGCGCCCGCCGGAGTTTTCCCCCTCCAATCTGCAGCTCCTGATCTCCGTTTCGGTGTTTCTGTGTTTGTGCGGCGCTCCTTACAGAGAACGTCGGGGGACCTTTTTTATAGGCGTTTTTAGTAAAAACTATGTCGGTGGAGCGAAGATCGACGGCAACGGAGCCACGAGGGCCAAATGGGTGGGCCCCACGTGGCCACAGTACCTGGCCGCGTGGGCCACCCCCGTTCGGGCCTCGGGCCTCCGCTTGTTCGCTTCCTTCGCCCACAGGTCTTCTTCCTTCCAAATATGACGCCCGTAAATTTCCAGGTGATTTCGTTGACGTTTGGGTCCCTGAAACATTAAAATAAGAAAACGGGGTTTTCTGCCTGTGCAGGGTTAATTCCATAAAAATAGGAAATCATTGAGATATTTCCAAAATCATGATAAAACATTGATATAACCCTTATATGATGCAAATATGATTGGAAATAAGCAATTAAAGTGCAAAGTTCATGTATGCATTTTACATGCATCACACAACACCTCCTAATCTGGAGACTCCCTCCGGGGATTTAACGGATAATAACGAGGATAAAGAGGAAAAAGGGGATGTATCAACTAAAATTGAAAATCCCCTTAAACCACCTAATGGATCGGGAGCCCATGCTAGTGTTCCTTTTGCTTACTCTCCTGATCTACCTATCCCTCATCCTTCAATTCATCTAAGGGGAAACCCACCTAAGCTAAATGCATCTTTGTTTACTAAATGGCAATCTTCTATGAGATCTTATGTAAACAGTGCATCTATTGAGCTTTGGAGGATCATTGGAGAAGGATACCGAGCTGTGGATGATTCCGACTTGACAAGAAGAGAAAAAGTTGATTGTCAACTAAATGCCCACAGCTCTTGACTTGATCCGTGATGCGGTGGAGAAGATGATATGCCTCTTATTGATCATTGCACCACCGCCAAAGAAGCTTGGGATTGCCTCTCTGAGGCTTTCATTGGAAATGAAAGCATGAAGAGAAACCGATATGAGGAAATAAGCAACAAAGCTGAAGGTTTCTTCATGAAAGATGGTGAAGACCATGAGAAAATGTATCGGAGACTTAAGGCTCTTGCTAATACATACAAGGAGCTTGGTGGCACACATGTGAATGATGCTTGGATCAAGAGGAAGTATGTAAATGCTCTCTTGCCCTTGAACCGACTGATTTGAAGCATTTGCAAGGGAGACACAACTATCATCTAATGACCTCAAATGAAGTCATGCAAGAAATGCAGTCTTACAAGGTTCAAACAAAAATTGCTCAAGGTTCTCGTGCCCGTGCCATTGGAATGCACCAAGGATCTTCACTTGCTTTGAAGGCTAAAGTGGTGGAAGATGATGAAGATCAAGAATATGAAGAGGGAACTTACTTGAACCCTGAAGAACTCAAGAGTGCTCATAGAGATTATGTGGTCCTTGCAGCAAGGACCTTTTGGAAGAACCCATCAAAGGCTAAAGCTGAAGTTGAGCAAAATTACAAATCAAGTGGTTACAAGGAGGGTAATCCAAAGATGAAGACTTGTTTCAATTGCTAAAACAAATATCACTATGTCGCCAAATGTCCTTATGAGAACCGTGAAGAACATGGTGGGAGACTTGTTTCCAAGGATCTATCAAAGATGGCTCAAAAGATGCCTTGGGTCAAGAAGAAGTCACTCAACAAGAAGCCAGCAAGAATGGTGTTGGTGACACAAGAAGAATATCCCTCCGATGATTCCGAAGAGGAAGAAGAAACCACAAGTGAGGTGGCTGCTTTGGCTATCGCCTCAACTCCATCACCTTCTCTCATTGAATTCCCCAATGAGAACATCTCCACCAACAATGATCATTGCTTCATGGCTAAAGTTACCGAGGTATCATCTTCTTCACCTAAAACTATTCAAGAAATGGATGATATCTCCAGCCTTGAAATTAAGAAAGAACAAGTTGCTTTCGATTCCTTTATGACTAACTTGCAAGGTGAAGCAAAGAAGCATTTTGATGCTCTCATGAGTCAACTTGGGCATGCCAATGAACTCCTTGAGACCAAAGGTGAAATTGAGAGAGAAGACTCTATCACTATAGCTTCCTTGAAAGCTGCTCTTAAAGAAGAGAGTGAAGAAAGGTCACTCTAGAGCAAAGACTTGAGTCTCTTGATGAGACAAATGATAAGATAACTGCTCAAATCATTAAGGAAAGAGATCTTGCTATTGCTAAATATAATGATTAAAAAGAAGAAACCTGAATTTGTGGTTGCTAATGCTAGACTACATGGGGACATTGAGAAGCTTGACAAGGCTCACAAGGCCTTGAGAGTGAGCACTCTACCCTAGTCATGTCTCATGAGCAACTACAAACTCAACTCACTAAAACTAATTCACCTAGTACATCTACTCCCTCTTGTGATCATGTAAATGTTATTGAGGAAAATGCTAGGTTGAAGGTTGACCTTGCCAAAGCCACTAGTGGCAAGACCTCTATTCCCAAAGGTAAAGAAAAGATTGCTACTCAAGTGTTTGAGCAAAAGCAACACAAAGGGAAGGAGGGTCTTGGTTATGTAGGCAAGGCAAAGAAGAAGATGAGCAACAACAAGGAGAACAAGGCCAAGCCCGCACAAGCCAAGACTCCCATTGCGAGTAGTAATGCCACTAGGGGCAAGACTACTCGTAGTGACATTGCGGGAAATGCTAACCCTCACTACATTTTATATGTTGATTATTATGGTGATGTTTATGCAAAATATGTTGGTCCTTATGATGGATATGTTGCTCATGCTATTTGGGTCCCAAAGACCCTTGTTGCTAACCAAAGAGGACCCATTGCAAAATGGGTACCTAAATCAAAGCAATGATCTCTTGCAGGACTATGCTTCCGGTGGTCTAAATGGGTGGTTGATAGTGGATGCACTAGTCATATGACCGAAGCAAGGAGATCATGACGGAGTTGGGACCAAATATAAATCACTCAACCGTCACTTATGGAGATAAATCAAAAGCTGAGGTAACGGGGCTTGGCAAAGTGGCAGTAGCAAAGGATATCACCTTGTGAATGTCATGCTTGTTGAGTCCCTTGGTTACAATTTAATGTCTGTTCGTGCTCTTAACAAAAAACTTTGATGTCCATTTTACTATTGATATGGTGGTACTCTTGAGGAGCAAGACTCTAAAGGTCATGTTCGTTGGGTATGTTGAACACGAGTTGTTTGTGGTGGACTTTTCAGGGTCAACCAACACTCCTGCAATGTGCTTATTCGGAAAGGCCGGCGTGGGGTGGTTGTGGCATCGCCGCTTGTCCCATGTCAACATGAGAACTTTGCAAAGTCTTCACAAGGGTGGCCACATTCTTGGACTAAAAGAAAATGTTTCTTTTTCTAGAGATCGTCTTTGCAGGGCATGTGTTGAAGGAAAGATGCATGATTCTCCCCACTCAAGCAAGACCATTATATCATCATAGAGGAAATTGGAACTTCTTCATGTTGATCTCTTTGGTGCCGTTCCTCAACCGAGTCTTGGTGGGAAGAAGTATTGTTTGGTGATTGTTGATGACTATTCAAGATTTACTTGGGTTTATTTCTTCAAGTCGAAGGATGAGACTCAACAAGCCGTCATCGACTTCTCCAATGAAGTTCAACGTCAACACAATGTTCCCATATTGGCTATTATAAGTGACAATGGCTCCGAGTTCAAGAACTACACCCTAAATGAGTTTCTTAGTGAAGAGGAAATTCGTCATCAATATTCCGCTGCTTATACCCCTCAACAAGATGGTGTAGCCGAGAGGAAGAATCGGATTCTCATGGATATGGCAAGGTCCATGTTGGCGGAGTTTAAATCTCCACTTTTCTTGTGGGCCGAGGCCATCTCCACGGCGTGTCACTCATCTAACCGGTTATTCTTCCGGTTGGAAAGAAAGAAACTCCATATGAGATGCTTACCGGCAACAAGCCCAATATTTCCTACTACCGAGTGTTTGGTTGTAAGTGTTTCTATAAGATCAAAGATGTTCGTCTTTCTAAATTCAAATCTAAATCTTCAGAGGGTGTTTTTGTTGGTTACGGTGCCGAATCTCACAATTATAGAGTCTATGACAAATCCCTCGAGAAAGTTATAGAATCTTGTAATGTGAAGTTCGATGAAAATGATGGCTCCCAAGTGGCGCAGTTTCATGTTTGTGATGTAGATAATGAGCAGCCTCATGAAGCAATCCGGCGAATGGGTGTGGGTTTCTACCACCCCATTGAGATCCATCAAGAGGCAAGCCATGAAGAACCAAGATCTACTCAAGTGGAGCCTCCTACCTCACCTCATGAACCCGCACCAACTAATGAAGCCAATGATGCACCATCCCAAGAACAAGTTCAAAACCCTCCTCATGACCAAGTTGCTATACAAGAACCAAGTTCTCCAACTGTTGATGCTAGCCAAGGTCAAGACCAAGATCAACTTTCTATTTCAAGCAATGAAGAAGCACATAATGAAGATCAAGGTCATCAAGACGGTCAAGACGGGGACTCAAATGATCAAGATGATCAAGTGATACCTCTAAGATCCAATAGAGATATTGAAACCCGTCGTAAAGCAAGAGTTAAAAGAGATATGGAATTAAAGGATCATTATCTTGAATCTATCATTGGTGATGCAAGTCGGAAGGTTACCACAAGAGGTCAATTGGCAAGCTTTAGTGAGCATCAAGCACACATCTCCATGGTGGAACCAAAGAAAGTGTTTGAAGCTCTTGAAGACCCGGATTGGTTGGAAGCCATGCATGATGAACTCAATAACTTCAAGCGCAACAAAGTGTGGAATTTAGTGAGAAGCCAAAAGATTGCGGCAATGTTATAGGCACAAAGTAGATATTCAAGAACAAGCAATATGAACATGGAATGGTGTGAGGAACAAGGCAAGATTGGTGGCTCAAGGGTACTCTCAATTTGAAGGCATTGATTTTGGAGAGACCTTTGCTCCCGTGGCTCGCCTTGAGTCCATCCGTATCCTTCTTGCATATGCATCACATCATAACTTTAAATTGCAACAAATGGATGTGAAAAATGCTTTTCTTAATGGTCCTCTAAAGGAGTTGGTATATGTTAAGCAACCACCGGGATTTGAGGACCCAAACTTCCCTAACCATGTCTACAAGCTTGATAAGGCGCTCTATGGTCTCAAACAAGCACCTCTTGCTTGGTATGAGCACCTAAGAGAGCTATTGCTAGACCGTGGATTTGAAGTGGGGCAAATCGATCCCACCTCTCTTTACCAAGAGGGTTAAAGGGGAGCTTTTCATATGTCAACTCTATGTGGATGAATTATCTTTGGCTCATCTAACAAAGCTTTTAATGATGAATTTTCAAAGCTTATGACCGATAGGTTGAGATGTCCATGATGGGAGAGTTGAAGTTCTTTCTTGGTTTTGAGATCAAGCAATTGAGTGAAGGGACTTTCATCTCTCAAGCCAAGTACACCCAAGACATGCTCAAGAGGTTCAAGATGCAAGATGCTAAAGAGAAGAGGTTTCCTATGGACACCAAATGTCATCTTGAACCAAATCCAAAGGGTATTGATGTTGATCAAAAACTTTATCGCTCTATATTGGTTCTTTGCTTTATCTTTGTGCATCTAGACCCGATATTGTGTTGAGCGTAGGGGTGTGTGCAATGTATCAATCGGCTCCTAAAGAAAGCCACATGAAGGCGGTCAATAGAATCCTTCGATATTTGGTTCATACCCCACGGTTTGGTTTGTGGTATCCTAAGGGCTCCAACTTCTCTCTTGCCGGGTACACGGATTCGGGTTGGGCTGGTTGTAAGGATGATAGGAAATCAACTTCCGGGGCATGCCAATTCCTTGGTAGGTCCTTGGTGAGTTGGTCTTCTAAGAAGCAAAATTGTGATCTCTCTCCACCGCCGAAGCCGAGTATGTGGCAGCCGCTAGTGCTTGCACCCAATTGCTATGGATGAGGCAAACTTTAAAGGAATACGGTGTCCATTGTCACAAAGTGCCTCTTTTGTGTGACAATGAAAGTACTATCAAGATTGGTCACAACCCGGTGCAACACTCAAGAACGAAGCATATTGAGATTCGTCATCATTTATTTGTGATCATATTACCCGTGGTGACATTGAGCTTGGCTATATTCCAACCAAACATCAACTTGCAGATATATTCACGAAGCCACTTGATGAAACAAGATTCACTTATTTGAGGCATGAGCTAAATATCGTGGATTCAAGGAGCTTGACTTGACTATCTTGCATACACACCTATTTCTTGACTATCTATTTGGTTTAGGTGTAGGCATTGATACGTCTCCAACGTATCCATAATTTCTGCTGTTTCATGCTTATATTATACCATTTGCTACATGTTTTATATACACTTCGTATCACTTTTATGCATTTTCTGGGACTAACCTATTAACAAGATGCCACAGTGCCAGTTCCCTGTTTTCTGCTGTTTTTGGTTTCAGAAAGTTACTTCTGGAAATATTCTCGGAATTGCACGAAACAAAAGGCCAGGTCCCTATTTTTCCAGCACGTACACGTAGTCCGAAGGAGAGACGAAGAGGAGCCAGGAGGTGGCCAAACCACATGGTGGCGCGGCTGGGCCCACAGCCGCGCCTGGAGGTGGTTTGGGCCCCTCGGGGGTCCGCCGACATCGCCCCTTCGCCTATTTATTCCCCGAGACGTGAAAACCCTAAAGGACCGAGCCTTTCATCCAGAACATATTCGCTGCGCCGTCGTCGTCAACCCTAACTCGGGGGTTTCTGAAGCTCTCCCGGCACCCTGCCGAAGAGGGGAATCATCACCGGAGGGCTCTACATCGCCATGCCCGCCTCCGGAGTGATGCGTGAGTAGTTCATCCTTTGACTATGGTCGCAG
Organism: Poa pratensis; assembly: GCA_947311845.1. Taxonomy (NCBI): domain Eukaryota; kingdom Viridiplantae; phylum Streptophyta; class Magnoliopsida; order Poales; family Poaceae; genus Poa; species Poa pratensis. The sequence goes on along the minus strand of CAMZMU010000027.1, from coordinate 44,477,310 downwards.
TAGCTAGATGGTTGTCTTCTCCACTTGTGCCATCATGTTTAGATCTTGTGAGCTGCCTATCATGATCAAGATCATCTTATTGTAATGCTACATGTTGTGTTTGCTGGGATCTGACTTATATTGATACCAATGTGGAGCTGAATATTATATTATCATGTCTATGTCATTTGTGATCTTGCATGCTCTCCGTTACTTGTTGAAGCCTTGCCACGTGAATACTTGTAACTCCAAGAGGGGGTATTTATGCATGATAGTTGGGTTCAACCTCTATTTAAACCTGGGATAGTGACAGCAAGTTCTAAGGTTGTAGATGTTTGTTGCCACTAGGGTAAAACAGCAATGCTTTATTCAAGGATGAATGTATTGTTTACATTACGCACATTACTTAATGCAATTGTCTGTTGCTTGCAACTTAATACTGGAAGGGGTACGGATGTTAACCGAAAGTGGACTATTTAGGCATAGATGCATGCTGGATAGCGGTCTATGTACTTTGTCGTAATGCCCAAATGAAATCTTTGGTGAAGAATTGTCCCACTCATGGACTGACTACTTGGATGATCATCCAAACCTTTTATGCAGGATTAAATTTTTCCTCAAGAACTTATTGATTCAGCCTCTGGAGGAACCTTTATGTCCATCACTTTAGGTGCAGCAACAAAGCTACTTGATGATATGATGATCAACTATTCCGAATGGCACACCGAAAGAGCTCCTCAAGGTAAGAAGGTAAAATTCTGTTGAAGAAACCTCCTCTTTGAGTGATAAGATTGATGCTATTATGTCTATCTTGTGAATGGTAGATCTCATGTTGATCCTAATAATATTCCTTTAGCTTCATTGGTTGCTCAAGAAGAGCATGTTGATGTAAACTTCATTAAAACAACAACTTCAACAACAATGCTTATAGGAATAATTTTGGTAGCAACAATTATAAGTCTTATCCTTCAAATGGTTATGGCAATTCTTATGGTAATTCCTACAGCAACAATAGAAGTGTGTCCTCTGATCTTGAAGCTACGCTTAAAGATTTTATTAGCACACAAAAAGCTTTCAATAAACTGTTGAGGAAAAGTTTGAAAAAATTGATGATCTTGTCTCTAAAGTTGATAGTCTTGCTCATGATGTTGAAATTCTAAAACTGAAAGTTATGCCTAATGAAGTTAAAAGATATTAAGTCATTTGCTACAGCAAATGCCATCACGTTCGAATTGATAATAATATTAGGATGTTGGCTGAATTGCATGCTAGGTGGGAAAAAGAGGAAGAACTTGAAAAAGAGAATAGTATAGTTAGAGTTTATACTATCACCCACCACTAGTAATGCTAATGTTTCACATGCTAGTAAACCTCCTACTATTGATAGTAATGTTATTGGTGTTGGTAATGTCTACTACTTCTGCTAAGCGTTTGAAATTGCCTAAAACTGCTGAAACTTTTTCTGATAAAAGTGCTGAAATTTTTCAAACTATTGGAGACAATGGTTCCACCACCATTGACAACAATGAATTTGATTTTGATGATTGTAACATCTCTGAAGTTAATATGTGTCTTGCAAAAATTAGCTAAAAGTCCCAATGCTAGCACTATTAATTTGGCTTTTTACAAAGCATATTACAAATGCTCTTTTGCAAGCTAGGGAGGAGAAGTTGAAACTTAAAGCTTCTATTCCTAGGAAATAGAAGATGGTTGGGAACCCTCATTAAGGTAAAGGTGAATGATTTGATTGCAATGCCTTGTGTGATCTTGCTGCAAGTATTTCGGTTTTGCCCAAGAAGCTTATGATATTCTTGATTTGCCACCTTTGGAACATTGTTATTTGGATGTTTTTCTCGCTGATAATGCTATGAAGAAACCTTTGGGGCGAGTTAATGATGTTTTTATTACGGTAAAAAGATAACCTTGTCCCGTTGATTTTATTGTTATGGATATTGAATGCAATGCATCTTGTCCTATTGTTTTGGGAAGACCTTTTCTTCGAACTGTTGGTGCCATCATTGATATGAAAGAAGGTAATATAAGGTACCAATTTCCTCTCAAGAAAGGTATGGAACACTTCCCTAGGAAGAGAATGAAGTTACCTTTTGACTCTATTGTTGGAGCAAGTTATGATGTGATCCTTCTTCTCTTGATAACACTTGATTTTCACTTTCTGCGCCTAGCTGAAAGGCGTTAAAGAAAAGCGCTTATGGGAGACAACCCATCATTTTTATTTGCTGTTATTTTTATTTTCTTTGAGTCAAGGATTTTTGTTACTTCTGTAGCAACTCCTTTGTATCTTTATTTTATCGCAATGTTGTGCCAAGTAAAGTTCTATATTGAAAGTTGATGCAAGATTTGGATTTCTGCGCAGTGACAGATTTTTTAGCTGTCACGGATTTGAGCTTATCTCCCTGTAGAAAATTCAAAAAATTCTGAGAAAAATCACGCATATTCCTGAGATATGTACGCAACTTTCATTATTTTAGGCCAGATCCATCTATGCAACTTAAGTACCTCGAAAAAATTCGTCATTCCAGACTGTTCTGTTTTTGACGATTCTGCCTTTTGTTTTGCATTCGCTCTTTTACTGTGTTTGTGTGGATTCCTTGCTCCACAAAGCATTGGTGGCTGTAGCTAATGTCCAGAAGCTTGGGAATTGATGTATCATTACAGAATATGAGAATTTTGATTATGCACTAACCCTCTAATGAGAACTGTCTTGAGTTTGGTGTGAAGGAAGTTTCAAGGATCAAGCGAGAAGGGTGATATTATGTGATCAAGAAGAGTGAAAAGCCTAAGCTTGGGATGCCCCCGTGGTTCATCCCAATTATATTCAGAGAGACTCAAGCGTCTAAGCTTGGGGATGCCCAAGGCATCCCCTTCTTCATCAACAAACTTATCAGGTCATCTCTAGTGAAACTATATTTTAATTCTTTCACATCTTATGCGCTTTACTTGGAGCGTCTGTGTGCTTTATTTTTGTTTTTGTTTGAATAAATTTGGATCCTAGCAATCCTTGTGTGGAGAGAGACACGCTCCGCTTTTCATGTGAATACTCATGTTCTTCACTTATATTTGTTGAGTATTCTTAACTAGCTACTGCAGTGCTTTTAGCTCCTGTTTTTCATGCATCTCTTCGAGCTGTCTAGCACTACTTGTTTATAAATACTCTCTTCGAGCTGTTAGCATTGTATAAATACTCTCTTGCTGCATATTATCATTTGGAGAGTTTATGTTTAAATAAATTATTGGTGTTTGTTTGGAAGAAAGAAAATGCTACATGTAGTAGTTGGTATTGGAAAAGACATATGCATTCTTGTAGATCATTGTCTTGTTTTGATTTGATGCTTTGCAATTGTTTTGAGCTCTCAAGTAGATCATGTTTAAGCTCTTGCATCATGTAGTTAAAGCCTAGTAGTGGAGAACTACCGTAGAGCTTGTTGAGACTTGGGATGCATATTTGTTCTCTCTAAGGTCTAGATATTTTCTGGTAAAATGTTTGAGCAACAAGGAAGACAGTGTAGAGTCTTATAATACTTGCAATATGTTTTTATGTGATTCTTGCTGTACCGGTTTATACTTGTGTTTGCTTCAAACAACCTTGCTAGCCTAAACTCTGTACTGAGAGGGAATGCTTCTCGTGCATCCAAAACTTGAGCCAAAACCCATGCCATTTGTGTCCACCATACCTACCTACTATGTGGTATTTCCTGCCATTCCAAGTAAATATTTCATGTGCTACCTTTAAACTATTCAAAACTTTATTACTCCTTATTTGTGTCAATGTTTTATAGCTCATGAGGAAGTATGTGGTGTTTTATCTTTCAATCTTGTCATTTACTTCTGACAGACTTTCACCTGGACTAGTGGCATATACATCCGCTTATCCAATAATTTGCAAAAAGAGCTGGCAACGGGGTGCCCAGCCCCAATTAATTACAACTTTCATTAATAATTCTCTTCACATGTTTTGCCCTGATTTATCAGTAAGCAACTTAATTTTGCAATAGACACTCCTCCATGGTATGTGAATGTTGGAAGGCACCCGAGGATTCGGTTAGCCATGGCTTGTGTAAGCAAAAGGTTGGGAGGAGTGTCATCTATAAAGAAACTAAAATACATGTGTAAACAAAAGAGAAGAGGGATGATCTACCTTGCTGGTAGAATAACGTCCTTCATGGGAGCCGCTCTTTGAAAGTCTGGTTGACAAGGGGGTTAGAGTGCCCACTACCATTCGTTGACAACAACAAACACCTCTCAAATACTTATTTTGTGCTCTCTATATGCTTTCGAAAACTTAAAAAGCTCTAGCACATGATTTAATCCCTGCTTCCCTCTGCGAAGGGCCTATCTTTTACTTTATGTTGAGTCAGTTTACCTACTCCTTTCTATCTTAGAAGCAAACACTTGTGTCAACTTTGTGTGCATTGATTCTTACATATTTACTTATTGCACTTGTTATATTGCTTTATGTTGACAACTATCCATGAGATATACATGTTACAAGTTGAAAGCAAATGCTGAAACTTAATCATCCTTTGTGTTGCTTCAATGCCTTTTACTTTGAATCTATTGCTTTATGAGTTACCTCTTATGCAAAACTTTTTGATGCTTGTCTTGAAAGTACTATTCATGAAAAGTTTTTGCTTATATGATTCATTGTTTACTCTTTATCTATTTGTTAGCAAACTATAGATCATTGCTTTGAGTCACTTCATTCATGACATGAGCCTTGCAATATATTGATCAAGATTGTGTGAAAGCATGTCTCCTCAGAAATTATTTGTTGTTATCGTTTTACCTACTCGAGGACGAGTAGAACTAAGCTTGGGGATGCTTGATACGTCTCCAACGTATCCATAATTTCTGCTGTTCCATGCTTATATTATACCATTTGCTACATGTTTTATATACACTTCGTATCACTTTTATGCATTTTCTGGGACTAACCTATTAACAAGATGCCACAGTGCCAGTTCCCTGTTTTCTGCTGTTTTTGGTTTCAGAAAGTTACTTCTGGAAATATTCTCGGAATTGCACGAAACAAAAGGCCAGTCCCTATTTTTCCAGCACGTACACGGAGTCCGAAGGAGAGACGAAGAGAGCCACGAGGTGGCCAAACCACTGGGGCGCGGCTGGGCCCACAGCCGCGCCTGGGGTTTTGGGCCCCTCGGGGGTCCGCCGACATCGCCCCTTCGCCTATTTATTCCCCGAGACGCGAAAACCCTAAAACACCGAGCCTTTCATCCAGAACATATTCGCTGCCGCCGCCGTCGTCAACCCTAACTCGGGGGTTCTGAAGCTCTTCCCGGCACCCTGCCGGAGAGGGGAATCATCACCGGAGGGCTCTACATCGCCATGCCCGCCTCCGGAGTGATGCGTGAGTAGTTCATCCTTGGACTATGGGTCCATAGCAGTAGCTAGATGGTTGTCTTCTCCACTTGTGCCATCATGTTTAGATCTTGTGAGCTGCCTATCATGATCAAGATCATCTTATTGTAATGCTACATGTTGTGTTTGCTGGGATCTGACTTATATTGATACCTATGTGGAGCTGAATATTATATTATCATGTCTATGTCATTTGTGATCTTGCATGCTCTCCGTTACTTGTTGAAGCCTTGGCCAAGTGAATACTTGTAACTCCAAGAGGGGGTATTTATGCATGATAGTTGGGTTCAACCTCTATTTAACCTGGGATAGTGACAGCAAGTTCTAAGGTTGTAGATGTGTTGTTGCCACTAGGGGTAAAACAGCAATGCTTTATTCAAGGATGAATGTATTGTTTACATTACGCACATTACTTAATGCAATTGTCTGTTGCTTGCAACTTAATACTGGAAGGGGTACGGATGTTAACCGGAAAGTGGACTATTTAGGCATAGATGCATGCTGGATAGCGGTCTATGTACTTTGTCGTAATGCCCAAATGAATCTCATAGTAGACACCACAGCTCACACATGCATGTTATATGCACTTATCAATTGTCAATTGCCCAGCTGTAATTTGTTTACCCAGCATGTTAGTTATCTTATTGGAGAGACACCACTAGTGAACTGTGGACCCCGGTCCATTCTTTTACATCTGAAATACAATCTACTGCAATCATTGTTCTCTACTGTTTTATGCAAACAAACATCATCTTCCATTCGATACGTTTAACCCTTTGTTTTCAGCAAGCCGGTGAGATTGACAACCTCACTGTTAAGTTGGGGCAAAGTAATTTGATTGTGTTGTGCAGGTTCCACGTTGGCACCGGAATCCCTGGTGTTGCGCCGCACTACACTCCTTCACCAACACCTTCGAAGCAAACCTCGTTTTCCTACTGGTCGATTAAACCTTGGTTTCATACTGAGGGAAAACTTACTGCTGCACTCATCATACCTTCCTCTTGGGGTTCCCAACTGACGTGTGACGTACAAGCATTGTTTCTGGCACTATTAACCT